>CM023607.1:13585989-13780989 GCA_013358685.1 Antennarius maculatus | reverse complement strand
CAAACATAGAAGCCATGGGCCCGAGGTGTCTTTGTTCCATCGCTGGCCAGGATTAGCAGCTTCTAAACACTTTGATTAATTCAGGCTGTTAAATTAACACACATAAACACACACACACACACACACACACACACACACACACACACACACACACACACACACACACACACACACACACGCGCGCACAGGGCTGACAGGGCTGCTTCCTAATAGAGTCAGGCTGGTGTTACATCCAGAGCAGTGAACTTGTTTCATTGGCTGTCTTAATGTCTGGATGTGTTCTTGACAATCTCAGGGAGTAGAATTAAAAAGATGACCGCAGATACAAACCACAGACCGCCAGCAGTTATTATTACGTTACGTTTAATCCTTTGGCAGGGAGTCAGGAAATTAGGAAATAAAACATTTTTGCAAATAAATGAATCCATGTGAATTATTTAAATCAGAACAGGTATGATTATGAAGAACAAATATTCCTGCTGGTTCAGGAACACGTGGTAAACTGATGTCTGTGAACACAGTTACTCCAGGTTCGACAATGCTGTCAGTGTGGGAGCAGAACCAGCAGCGCTCCATTCTTTCTGTCCTGAGCCACCATGAGCACAGACACAGAGGAGAGCCGGCTGAAGAGGCCATGCTACCGGCTGAAATGTAAGAGTGACTGAAGCTGTTGTGAAACAGCTACAGGAATATCTTGGCTCTGTATGTTTGACCCTGTCGTGTCAAAGTGGAGACAGAGAGTGACAGACTGACAGTGAGCGATCGCTGTCTCTCTCTCCCTGTGTCTGATCCAGACAAAATTCATGCATGACATTCCTTTGGAGCTTTTTCAACCCCTCGTCTCAATGCGTCAACCTCTGTGCTGAAATGTGAGTGAAGGGCTGGGTATTAAAAGCCGTCCTTTAGGCCACTGATAAATCAGTCCTGATCACATGACTAGGCTGAAGCGATTCAAACCAGATTCTTTGCTGTGCTGCATGATCACACAACATTTACTGTTTCATCGACCGTATTTGACTGACTTTCATTCGTGGTCGTTTGTGCAGGATCTTGCACCATGAATGTCAGATCGCAGTTCATGTGGCTTTTTCATGTATATTCATGTTCTGAGTGTCGTCATCAGCTAACCACATAAAACAGAACTGCTGTGGTGGAAACAGACAACAACAATGCAGACTGTCAGCTGTTCACAATCTGCACAACACCTGACAAAGTGTTTACTATATATTCACTCCTAATGCATGTGTTTCTGTTTTGGTGACATGACATGCCTCAAAAATATGACATTGTTTGTTGTTTGTGCCCTGTGATAACCTGGCATCTTACCCAGGGTGTAGCCTACTTTTTGCCTGTAGTCAGCAGGGATAGGCTGCAGTACATGCAGACCCAGAAGGGAGAAAAGGGGCTGTAGACAAGACAATAGATGGATGGATGGATGGATGGATGGATGGATGGATGGATGGATGGATGGATGGATGGATGGATGGATGGATGGATGGATGGTTGGGTGGGTGGGTGGGTGGGTGGGTGGGTGGATGGATGGATGGATGGATGGATGGGTGGATGGGTGGACGTGGCCCTGATGTCTCTGTTTCAGAGGATACATTCTGATTTAGATACAGATCACTTGAAGTCATAAATTTAAACTGAAAAGATATAAAATTTATCTGAACAAATAAAATGACAAGAAATATCCTTACACCCAGTAGTTTTCTTACTTTACCACTTGAGGGCAGCAGAAACAATCTGAGAACAAACAAACCAGGCAGGAGCCATCGTTACCATGGATTCTGAGCCCTTCCTTCCTAATTGATGACTGACAATGAAAGTTATGATGATTTCATCATCGATAAAACATCAGTCTAGTTAATCAGAACATATGTGAAGATATAGGGTAACATCAAACTGAACTCCTGTTCTGCCATCACTCGTTCCCAGAGCCAAAGGTGTTTTCTTGTTTTGTCAGACCAGCTGTCCAAACCTGCATATCTAAGGCATCTGAAATTGATCACATTCAAAAAATCTCTCTTTAACATTTGTTCTGTCACAGTAGTGAATTTTCCTCGATCCACATGAATGTAAACAGATCTGGAGTATTCCTTGGATACAGAATTTTAAGTGTGGGATCTCTAATAGTGATGTCAGCACATCTTCACTGTAGACGTGAGTCACAAAGTTAAAATAAAGCATCCTGTAAATTCTTCTATCTCACAAGTTAAAGAATCCTGAAGGAAAATTCAACGGATATTAACCATTTTTTGTGTAACCCTGTTAACAGACAAACAAACAAGTAAACAAACGGCAGCAAGTACAACCTCACTGAAGAAGGCGATGATTTTCTCTCTGAGGGTAGGATGCTCTGTGCTGCAGCAGAGAACAGTCCTACGGGCAAACGCGTTGATGTTGTTGTCATACACTGAAGCTATGTCATTGTTGTCCCTGCACCCCCCAACTTTGTGCCCCTCCAGGCTCAGTTAATGCACTCACTCCACTGGTTGACATGGCAAATGTGCAAATGTCATGAAGAGACACAGAAAAGGAGAACGAGGGAGACTGGAGTAGGGGGAGGCGGTGAAAATTCTGGATGTGTGTGTGTGTGTGTGTGTGTGTGTGTGTGCGTGCGTGCGTGCGTGACAGCATGTCTCTGGTATTAGGTTTGAACAGATTGAGCTCATCCTCGCCAGAGGAAAGAAGCTGTTGATTCAACTGGTTGCGGCCAAGGTCCTGTCGCCCTTGTCCTGATCTGTGTCTCCCTTCTCTCCTCCTTTCTTTCTCTCTCTCTCTCTCTCCATATAAACAGAACCCTTTATGTAATCCCAAATCTCTGCCCCTCCTTTGCTTCTTTGCCAGGGCGACGTTGTGAATTATAATCTGTGTGAACCAGCTTCCATGGTTAGAGATAAATATTTAAAACGATAAATCCACAAATGTCTGTGTATAGATTCTAAACAGGATGACAGCCACCACATCACTGTGACACACATGCGCACACACACACACACACACACACACACAGACACACACACACAAGCGCGCGCGCACACACGCACACACACATACAAAGATTCAGATGAGGATCCCCACTGATACAGAAACTGTTGTCTGTTGTTTTCTCATGCTGCTGCTGTATTTTAATGTCCATATATCCTCTATTCAGATCCCCACATGTCTGACTGCCAGTGGTTCTATAGTTACACTCCTGTGCTACAGGTTTAAATGATGCCAGCTCTCCTGCTTTATTTGTTTGTGAAATCAGGAACACATTTTAAATGTCAGATGAGGCAGGGATGTAGTTTTGCTCGACGCCGAGCCACAGAATCAACATGAAAGACCCGGACCTTTTTATTTCTACACAGCCAATATACAACTGGTCCCTAAACTAACCAAAGTTTATATATGATGAGTTAAGAAATCTGAGTTTAAAATAAGTGTACAAGTAAATTTGTTCTAAATGTATTTATGTCATGTTTATTAGGAGTTTCTTATTTAAGCAGTTATTTCCATTAGAAGTTGTGATAATACATGTTGTTGTTGCGTGTACTGTTGATATATTAACCAGAAGGCCTCCTTTCACTTCTACACAGTCATTGTTTAAATAAAAACAGAGAAACTATTTATTTAACATTTAGCATAAAACGAAACTCCTGAGAGGAACAGCACTTTGTTTCTGATAGGATATTTTAAGCTTGACCAGATTTTTATTTAGCTGACACACACACACACACACACACACACACACACACACACACACACACACACACACACACACACACACACACACACTCACAAAACAAATTGTAAGGAGAAACCACAGACGAGAACCCAAGAGTTTTCACATACTGTTTGTGCATGGAGACTTGTTTCTCCACAGTTCGCCCCCCTTGATCCCCCCCCCTCCCGTTCTCCCTCTCACCTTCTCTCCTTATGTGTGGTCAGACAAACATAGCACCCGGCGCTCACACTGCTGCTAGAGAGCAAACAGGAGCAGAGAGGAGAGGAAGTCAGAGGCACAGAGAAGGAGGGAAGGAAAGGAAACAACACACTGAAGGATAAGAGCAGCTCAGCTGACGTCTCGCCCAGCGCTCACCCAGCTGGCTTCAGATGGTCCTCTCACTCAGCTGGAGTCGAGCGTCTAAGCAGAATGGATTTCATTTTGGCCCAGCGGCCCCCGGGCGGGAGCAGCAGATCTTTAGATTACACCCAGTCTTGTTGGATTACTTCAGAGAGCGATGCCTTTGAGATGGATGGGAGTGACAGTGTTCACACGAGAAAATGGTAATACGTCTCTGCTCTGGGTGAAAAGTGGTTTATCATTTAGCTTGTTTGCTGTAACTTTGAGATATATTTCAACTATTTTTAAAGTTTACTGACTGAAATGTGGGTTAAAAGGTCACTGCAGACCGATGCCAGGTTTTAGGTGTTTCCTACAGTGTGACAGGTGGAAGGACATTTTATTTTGCTGATATAATTTTTTTTCCAATAACATATAAACCTGTATACTTGTTCTGGATGTCCTTTGGTGTTTCACATGCCTGGCATTTATCTCATCATTCTTCATTTTGGTTCACATGCTTCTCTGTGAGATGACAGCAGAGGGTGAAACACTTTTTGTCACTCCCGCCTAAGAAGGTGTCAAATAACTTCTTTAAAGTCAAGGTGATTTCTTGATCAGTCTATCATTAGAAAATGAACTGACAGCATTTTGATGGAAGCTTGACTCTTTATCATTTATCAACAAAGATATTATTATGTTAACCCAAAAAAAGCAATTCTGAAATGATGACTTAGTTCATTTGTATTTTGAATATTTTTGGATTTTGAGCTGCTGACTTGACAAAAACAACAGTTTACCGTCTGGTCATGTGACATTTTATACAATAATTCAATATTAGACGTCCTGTCTCATCACACATACTCTACTTATTTTTAGAACATCATGTGATTTCCTTGAAACATGTAAAACACGTTCCCCATTCAAAATGTGACTACAGTCATTTATCTGTTCCACGCTGACATGCGGCCTTTTATGTTATGTCTGCCTGCGTGTTTAGCTCCCGCGGCTCACACTCGCTGCCGCTCTCCGCAGAAGCATTTTGACTAAAGGTGAACGTCTCAGGCTGCAAAGCATTAAGAGCAATTCCACAAACTAGCCACTGTATCTGCCTCCTTCCTGCATCACTGCTGACTGGCGTGTCAGTCATGCAGGGGGTACAACAGATCTGGTGTGAAGAAACTGGCCTGCAGCTTCAGGGAGACGATACTGGAAGTCAGCGATGTCAGATGGATGATTTGACCAGGGAATATTAAACACGATCCTGATGAGAATATGTGTGTGTGTGTGTGTGTGTGTGTGTGTGTGTGTGTGTGTGTGTGTGTGTGTGTGTGTGTGTGTGTGTGTGTGTGTGTGTGTGTGTGTGTGTGTGTGTGTGTGTGTGTGTCTAGTCTGTGTTTTACAGAGCGGGGCCTGAATGGTTGAACATAAAGTAGATGTTGTTCCATCCTGAACTGAATTTTAGAATACCCACCCAGCTCCTCTGTACGTGTGATTTGGCAGGAAGCTGTGTGTGTGTGTGTGTGTGTGTGTGTGTGCGCGTGCGTGCATGTGTGTGTGTGTGTGTGTGTGTGTGTGCATGCACGTGCGTGCGCACGCTGATTTTTCCGCCCTGTTTCTTGCATATTTCGAATGTCTCTGAAGTCAGAGTCCATTAACAAGACTATTCCTGGGAGTGACCTCAATGTTTGTTCCTGTGTTGACCAGGTTAGACAGAGCATCCTTTTTTCTGTTAGTAGAAAGACGTCTTGTCCCGTCTTGCTGATTCAATGGAAATACGCAACTGTCAGTTCAACAGCTCAGTTTCCAAAACTACAAATCATCCCCCTGTCTGTACCTGGAGCCTGGATAGAGGCAGCAGATGCTGTCAAGGCATGTCTGATGTTATAAAGAACATTTCAGGGATGGTAACAGTTTGATTCAATGTTAATCTCAAGCAGCTGTTCAAAGTGTTGAAGTTTAACCCATCATTTCCAAGTTTCATTTTCAAAATCTTTCTGACACATTATCTGAAATGAATATGAACCTTACATTATCAGATAGAGTAACTGGGATTACCATTTAATCTGTGTGTCTGTGTGTTGTGGGCCTTAATATTTAACGCCATATTTTTTGTGTGTGATTAACATGGCTGAATTTTGTTCATCTGAGTGGTCGTGGTTGTTTGTCATGAAATCTGCTGGTATGAGCGACTTACAGATGAGATGATTGTGTCAGTGAAAGTTAAGCCACACTTTGGCGTAATTACACGTCTTGCGCACACACACACACACATACACACACAAACACACAGGACAAACACATCAGCTCACTCATGATGAGTCTGAAAACACACTTAAAGCCACTACTCATTCATAATTCCCTGAGGTGTTTTTAACGACAGGCCTCGCTGCCTCCTGACTGCTGCTTTGCAGCCACCTCCAGCCGCCCTGCTGATCGAGCCCATCATGATTAGTGTTTGCCTTCCGCCAGCTCCGATTTGCTGATCTCCTAAACATACCGTCTGGTTGTCTCAGCGCCTCACTGGTCACGTTCAGGACCCCTATCAGCCTGTGTTTATGTCCAACCTCAAAGTGATGTGCTGGTTTAGGCTCAGGTGTCACCTGGGGTGTTTAAATATAGAGCAGAATGTCAAAGAGAAGTGCACAATCTTCATCTCCACTGGTGAAGCTTTTAGCGCTGTAAATGTGTCTGCTGGTACGTCCTCTCCAAAATAGGGAAGCCTCCATCGTCAGCAGATGGATTCCGTTCCTTTGACTCCCAGCAATCTTTTCTGAGCTGTAAATAACATGAAATAGTAAATTATTTACACAAAAATACTCAACTGGGATAACAGAAGAAGCTAAAAGGTCTGAGTCTATTTCTTTTAATCCCAAATATCTGTTTGTGATGTTGTGGGAAAAGGTTTGATGTTGATTCCTAGCGTTGAAGATCCAAAGTCATAAATTAATAAAGAAAATAAAGACAGAACATGCTCCCCTCAGGTAACCAGGGTTAATGGTGATATAAGTGTAAATATGAACTACGACAATGAAGTTAGAATCTACATGATGGTTGTGAATCAGGTCAGTTGGCATATCACCTAAAGTAATAAAGTGTGAAAGACTGATTTAGAGGTGTATCACTGCTGGAGGATGGACTTCAGAAAATATGATGTCTCGTCCTCACCAGTGAAGAATTTCATCCATCTATTTTCACAAGGAGAGTCTTCATCACACGTCTGCTGTGACTCACTTCTGTGTTCCAGCCTTAATCTGTTTACTGCACAATTGGATTACGACATAGTTTAGATTGTCTGGCTGTGTCGGTGTTTCCTGTTCTCAACCGGTCGTCATTTGGAGCTCCGTGACATGACTCGAGGGTCGTAGCTGTGTCTATGTGATGATGGCTGCTGGTTTAAATAACACAGAACAGGACATATTTGACACAAAAGCATGACACGGACTTCTAATCAAAATATCTAGTTAACAGTTTAGATTAATTTAGGTAAAAATGTTTAGTTATAAAATAATAAACACAAGAAAATGCATCAACATTTCCTCATGTTAAAGCTGTGATAATGAAGAGTGTTGTGTCCATGTCTGCTCCTCTGCTCCGGTGTTGGCAGCAGGAAAACCATTTCAAGTAATTGGTGTAATCCAGTGGGGATCGGTTTTTCTTTTTTATATTTTGAAGATGAAAAACCGCAGATATAAACACAGGAAATGGATTCTTTTCCGCTGATTTTGAGGCAGCATCAGTGTCTTTGAAGTCTGGCCAGTTCACAACAGTTACGCTCTGTGAATTTCTTAGGCTTTTTGTACATAAAACTGAAAATTTTCAGGGGTACTTCATTGGACTAGTAAAATGAGGAGAGAGACAGTAATTATGAGAGTAATAAGAACTTTTTATGGTATGTTAAGTCATGAATAGATGTCGATCCTGGTGTCCTATGTTGGCTCACTTCTGGCCGTCAATTCCTGTCACTGCCGAATGAGAAACGTTTAATGGCTTTTCAGAACAAGCCAAAAGTCATAAATTCAGCTGAAGATGTGCGGTGCGAGGGGATAACTGAATGTATAGAGTCATCATGTCTGTTTTCCTTTTTTCAGAGTTAAGCATTTAGTTCTTGTCCAGGCAGGAACCTGATTGACATCAAGAATGTGCGAAGACTATTTCTGTTTCATAATGATCCTGCACAGAGATATTCAAACTGTCCTCAGCTCCCGCTCTGGGACATCCTATCCACAGTAATGTGAGCAGCGCTATTTCTCTCTCCGCTGAGTGAGAGAGAGATCTGAGTGTTTATATAGAGTTGTGTGAATCTGCAGTAATGCTATGCTGGCCCATACATCCCATTCATCCAGTAAACACTGTACAGAGACACGAGTCAACACGCTAATGAGAAACCAAACGACCAGCCAGGTATTACTGTGGAAACCATTAGTCAGCCTGCGTTTTTATTCGAGGTAGCCGTTTAACTCTCAGTGAAGATTCAGTCATGTTTTGTCCTCCCCCCAGTGGCCTTCACATATTTATTCTCTGATTTCCGTCACCAGGGGACCAAATCGTTTGTCTTTCTTCACATTCGGTCTAATTTCTGAAATTTCTTAACTGACACAAACCTCAGACTTCGCTCGCTGGCAGCTGGGAGTCGACACTATCTGGCTTAATTGGAGACTCATCATGTCACATCTCTCACGTCTCACTACATTTTAGGACCTACTAATTGAATTTGCATACAGTCCAGTATATAATATACTAATGAGCCCGCTACCCTCCTCATCCTTCTTTTAGTTATCTATCCATGGCTTCCTCCTCCTCCTGCTGCATGTTATCAATACACACCATCACTGTGTTTTCCCCAGAAGGGCGGGGCAGACCTGATGAGAGAGTTCTGAGTCACTGTGTAGCTGGAGCTTAGATCCTAATGTCAGGGGATGGGACAGAGAGGGTGGATGACCCCTGCTGCTTGACAGAGACGCATGAGAACAGAAACAGATGCTTAGAAACAAGAGGAATACAGAGAGAGGTCAGTGAGGAAACCCTGAAAGGTTCAAAGAAAATCTGCTAGAGAGGCAGCGAGCCAGCGGTACGCATAGTTCATCACACCCTGAAGCACACGCCCTTGTCCGTTCCTCTTTCTGTTGTCTGTTCTTTGGTCGTCATCACAGCTGGGACTGGTAACATCCAACTGTACTGCTGACTCCTCACCAGTATAGTTATTTATTCTCCATCTACATGTGAAAACAAGCACATCGATTTCAAACACTGCATCTATCGAAGCCTACACATTATTATTTCACTCATGCTTTGTGTTGGAATCAATGCACCCACAGGATGAGAGAAACAAACTAAATGGAAAATTACAGAGGTAACTATGAATTCATCTGGGGTCCATGAAGCTGTTTAATGCATCGTTCAGCCTCTTGATACCACCCTGATGAAATAGATTCCAATTCAAGATCCCTAAATGAAGGGCGTGAACGGAGCTAAGCAACTTCTTTAATGACTTTCACCCATTTCACCCATACTTCTGAAGTTTTTTTTAATCTTTTCACTTCATATTTTTCTTGACCATTGACATCATGCTTGATGGTGGATGATGTCAGTGGTTTCATCCACATCCATATGTTTTAGAAGTGAAATCAGACTACAGATGGATATCTCCATCTTTAACTGAGAATAAATTACCATCAAACATTTCGTTAACCTAAGGGATTAACTTTAATCCTGACATGTAATATTAAACCATGAAGCATTTCCTTGTGCCGTTTCCTGCTCCAACATAGGGTCAATCTAATGAACACACGCCTGAGGAGAATACAAGGCAGAACATTCACACATCAGCCTCCCTGATGTTACATATCTCCCACAGAGCCTCAGCCACGCATACATGTGCAATAACCCCGGGGGTCTGCTGCCGTGGCCTTTGCTGGGCTAAATAAAGCAGGGCCTTAAAGTGGGAAGCAGGCCATGAGTTCAGGTCAAAGGGAATGTGAAATCATAAACCAGGAGGAGAGCTGGCCTTGAGGCCAGCCATCAGGCACCGTGTTTACTTGGATGTTTGCTGTCAGACTCATGACTATATGTTTACTGATGAACACAGTGTGCTAGTGTGTGTGTCTGTGTCTGTGTCTGTGTGTGTGTGTGTAGATGGGATGACTATCCTGAAGGTTATTTCTTTTCTCTGGTTTTCAGAACCTTGATTCTCTTGAGGGCTCGATCCAGAAACTGCTGTCAGCGCTTTACCCTCCGTTTGAAGCCACTGCCCCGACTCTGCTCAGCCAGCTCTTCCAAATCATTGATAGTCGTTACCAGGGAGATGCCCTGCGGTGCCTGTTGGACTTCTTGGTCCCAGCTAAGCACATATTAGACACTGTGCAGCAGGCTGCATGCGTAAGTCATATGTGAGTCTGATGGAGGGTTGACCCAAACTGTTTTCCTTCTCTCAACCAAAACTTGGTTGGGCAGTTTTTATGTTACAGGTTTGCTACCATCTGAAGTTTCTTTAATTGACAGATTCCTTGTTTATAGCGTCAATGTGACCTCTTTACTCAATTTCTAATTCAAATATATATATATATATATAATATACACATACATACATATGTGTGTGTGTGTGTGTGTGTGTGTGTGTGTGTGTGTGTGTGTGTGTGTGTGTGTGTGTGTGTGTGTGTGTGTGTTTTTTGCAGCCCTAATATCAGAGACAACCCTAACTATTCCGACTGGAGTAAATATTACCAGTCAAATAATAGTCCTGGATATAACTTAACCCTACGCTGTCATTGTCTTTGTCCCCCTTTAGGCCCAGTATTCTGATGTTCTCTTCCTGTGTGCCGGTTGGCCTCTGTGTTTGCGTGACCAAATTGTCATCCACCTCGCTCCCATTAATCCCCTGCTGCTTCAGCCAGGTGACTTTTACCTCCAGGTGGCACCATTCTGTGACCAATCAGCTCGCATCGTGGTCTGCAGCCTTCTAGAAGAGGAGGGGCTAAGAGTGGAGCTGGTGGAGGAGACTCCAATCCCTGAAATTTTCTATCCTTGCATATTTAGTCAAAACTGGTTGGAGGAGATCAACCAGGGCCGCCATGGAACGCCCCTCAGCCAATGCCTGCTTGCCACAGAGCAGGGTGTGGTGAGGTTACCATGGGAACGTGTGGCCTTGCCTGATTTTGTGGATGTATCATCGTGTGCTGGAGGTAGCATGGCCTCTGCTCCTCCCTCATACCATCCATTACTAGCTCAGCTTCCTAATCCTCCACCTCTTCCTCAGTTTTCTGAGACCTCTTCATCAAATTGTTCATTTCCTATTTCACAAAAACAATATCCAGTAACCATTAAAAATTCAATTGTGGCCCCTTCTTCGCCTCCCTCTTCCTTCTCTGTGGAGACCAGAATATGTCCAGCGAAACACGGCATTGCTGTGTCGCTCTGCCTGGTGGATACTAGAGCTGCCTCTTCATCAAGGTCAGTCCGAATAAAAGAAGCTGAAGCAGAGCAGAAGTCTCTTAGCTTGTTGTCTCCTAATACGTGGGACAGCTGCTTTACTGGGACGGCCACAGCTGTAAAAAGCAGCACTGCTTCAAATAAATGCACCTCAGAAAGTGGAGATAAACATCTGCACACAAGTGCAGATAGCAGTGTGATTGTGTCTGACAATACAGAACATAAAGGAGCATACATTATCAAGAGTGGATCAGCAGACCAACGTGTTGCAGAAGGGGATTATATTGATATTATGCACGCAAATATGCTTTTTGGAAAAGCGCAGTCATTACGTGAAGGACAGCAGAAATTAGACACGCAGATGCAACTGTGCACACAAACGGAACAGAAATCGCAAATATATTCACACGACAACGCTGAAACAGACGTGAACTGGCAAACTCAACAACAGCCAAACACACGTTTACCACCTCTCACACAGTCACCAGCACATGTGCAGTTACCAGTAAAACCACAGGTGCATTCTGAATCAGAAGCTGGTGTATCGTCAAGGTCCAGCATGTCTTCAGAACCGGGACCTCCATCCACTCTCCACCATTCCCAATCTCAACACATTCACCTGGACTCTGTTGAACCCTCTCAGTGTGTGCGCGTCGTCCGGTTCTCAGAGAAACCCTGCACACCGTGCATGAGAAGGAGGCAAGGCGGAAAGGTGTCCAAAGCTCAGGAGCTGAGGTGTCGATACAGAGACTCCTACCAGGCTGCAATACAAAACCCTGTTAGCATTGGTCAGAAGAAAGAGAGGGAAAACATGCTGACTGTGATGGAAGAGGATTGTGATTTTTCACACTGTGTTGACAGACTTCCAGAGACTGACCCAAGGGATCCATGGTGTAAACTTCAGGAAGTCTGGTTTGATCATGGAAACCAAAACCAGTGTTCTTCATCTGTCAACACAGATATATGTAAGGAATCAGGGGAAAGGAATACTGTTCCATGTTGGAAACCCGGCGATACAAATATGCCCACTTGTCTGGATTTTAGGGGAACCAGTGGTTCCGCATTCAGTGAGCGACCAGAACAGATGCCTGACAGGAACACTGTGCTATTTAGGAAACAAAGGGATGCACACACTGCCAAAACTTTAAGTTTACACAATGTGAATGAGACGAATTCAACAGCAGCAATAAATGCTAACAGAGCTTGGCCGTGCTTAAATGATCCTAAACAGCCGCATGTGATCTCTGCTCAGCAACATGGACTACCGAATTCAGCTGGACGTCCAGAGGTTGGCGTGAGACTCAGGCCCGGTGAAAGACTGCAAAGCAGAGCCAGTGCCTCAAATGTTTCAGTTCCACAGAGCAGAAGGGAGTCTCTGCCGGATGGAAGACTTTCGTCTCTTTCCACAGCTGTAGTAGAGACTTCAGAGAAATGTGAACTGGTCCTTGTTGAAGGTCAGAATGTTAGAAGAAGAGAAAATACCGACCCCAATGAAGAGATTCCCCAGCTTCATGTCGTCAAATGTAAGAAGACTACAGCTTTCCGACTGGTGTCACCCAAGATCATCAGGAGGAAGACAGCCAGTCCAGGTACAGTCTCTCCTTTACAGTATGACTGTGAGGATTATGGTGTAGTCAGCTTCGGTTTACCAAGAAAATGAGGGTTGAGATAATCGACTCACGTAAAAGAATTACTGTCCACATTCTACAGAGGGTGTCCAGCACGGCGGCGTGTCGGTAACCAGCAGACAAGGTCGCCAGGCGCAGTCAAATCCACCTCCAACAGCTCAAAGGAACTCTGGGGTGGCCTCCGCCCACCCCAGACCTGACAACCTCCTCCTTGGGTGCCCAGATCCCAGAACCCACCCTCTCTATTCAGGAGTGGCATCTCTCACAGGTGATTTAGTTTGTTAGCTAGTTAATGCTGTGCACCAGTTGTTTCTAACAGAGAAGCATGAAAATCAGTAATAATCTATCTGTACTGCATGAGTCATTAATACATAAAAGAAGGGTAAGAAAATAACTTTATTGTGCGTTTCATTGATGTTTACACTTGGAAGTATTGCTGATGATAGTATGAGGGATATAAGAATTTTGAGAAATGTACTTTAAAAGAAGGAGAGCAGTCTTTCTGTTTCTCCCTTCACCTTTGGCTTGTTGTTCATCTCAGGAGGCAGGGATAGGACAGGCAGAGCGATAGTTGAGCTCTATGGAGACCAACAGGGATGGAGTTCAGCGGTAACGAGCCAGGACCTCTTCAAGATGCTGCTCTACTTCCACTCTATCACCAGGTATCATCTTCATACCAGTCAAACGATGCATCAATCAAGACAAACAAGCAAAGTCAATAAATGTTTCCGCATATTTTGTCACTTTTTTTAGGAGAGAGATCAGAGAAGCTGGGATGATGATCATTTTTGATGCAAAGAAAACAAATCCCCAACCACAGCTTTACAAAGCCTTGATGGCATTTCAGGTAAGGAACAGAAAGAGCTGCATCACAGCTACTGTCTATTAGAGTTGAGTGTCGTTTGGTTGTTTATTCTTGGTGCTGTGGTGTTCTGCTCTGTTCAAATTATGAACTCTGAGTGAATCATTCAACTGTTCTTCAGCATAAACTTTATATTCAGATGTTAAAAGAAGTGGGATTTATGGGGTGTTTGTTGCAGGAGCATCTTCCTCACACAGCAAACAGTGTTGTGCTGCTAGTGAACAAAGAGCGCAGCCCTCGACCAGAGAAGTGTCCCGGCATCCAGGTCAGAGTCATCCTGTAGTGTCTTTGCTTTACCTCCTGGCATGATTAGATACCCTGTTGTTTGGTTAGATTTGAATGGAATTCAGGCTACGCTCATTGACTTTACTGATGTCTTTTCACTTCAGTAAAGGAATCGACATGACAGTTAGTGGCTCATCACTTTTGTCCAGGAAAAACACCCTGAAAATACCTGGATCAAAATGAAATTTGATGCTCACAACAGCCAGAGGATGAATTATATCACACTATTATAACACTAATTATAATAGTCATAACACTAGTTATAATAGTTTTTGAAAAACAACTTTTTACTTTCCTCAAATCATTCATATTAACTATGATTGTTAATTATGTAATATTTACTTTAAACATTACTTGTCCCCTCCCTCCGTTCTTGCTATATTTTGCACAGTTGGAATTGTCCTGGGTTAATAAAGAACTTTTTAAAACTGTGCGAATTTTGTTGCGTCTAAACAGACTGAACTGGTGACGTCGATGAAAGCTTTGCTCAAGCTGGTGGAGGTCAGTCAGCTGAGCCCCCGTCTGAATGGTGCTCTGTCTCACAGCCACTGTGAGTGGATGGAGCTTCACCAGGTGAGACCATCACATCAGCACCTTACCTCTGCCTAAGGGTTAAGCGGGGATGGTCCAGTATGCCTTTATACAGTTTATGACATGTTTATATGTTCAGCTCATTCCATCTTTTCCAGTACTGTACAATGATATTGTAACGAGGGCCTGATGCAATAACCGGCGTCAGGACCAACAGTCAAGGGTTGTGACCGACATCAAGATGACAGAAATATCATCTTGTAACTAGAGATTCAAAATGTGAAATCGTATTGATATATTTATGGAAAGTTGCAAACAATTTCTCTGATATACATGAGAGAAAAAAGGATGCAATCCTCCAGGTATGGGCTGAAACAGTGAAAGAGAGAAATGACAACCGTAATGTGATCATTTTGAGGTCATCTGGAGAAAACCTTACATACTCCTTCATTAAACTGGGTCTGTCTATGAGAAGGGGGCTCAATCATCAGAGTCTGCTCGTCGTCTTTGTCTCCCTGCTTTGTAATCAGGCTGTTCTGTTCTTCACTGCTTATGATTTGCTTTGGCTTTCTTTTGCATCTCTTGTGTAGAAACTTTTTCCGTTTGTGTCTGACCTTCATGAAGCATCCAGCCTTCTTCTGAGAGCCATCAGCCAGTTAGAGAGCCCCCAGAGGATGGACACTGTGCAGGTACCTTCATCCTGTTTGTTGAATGTTTCCTTACATTGTCATTCGCCCCTTTAAAGCGGGGTTTATCCTGAGTCATGTTATTATTATTATCATTAGGTTATTTCTTATTGGTATTCAACAGCATTGCTGATATGTAGGAGTTATTGATTAGTTTGATTTTTATGTTATTGTCTGACAGACTGTGCAGCAGTGCATGTTGGACCAGAGGACGCTGATGAAGGATGTGCTGGAGGATAGCCGATTGGTCAGCCTGCAGAGGGAGGGCGGAGCCATCCTGGCAAGGCTGAGGAAGGAGAGTGACCTTAGATACCCCCATTATGAGAACCTCAGGTAGAAACACATCTCTTGTCTTCACCTGCTGCACAACCTAGTTTTCTGCGTCATGATTCACCGTGAAGGAATATTCTTGCTGTTGTATTTTGTTTCTGAATAACCTGAGCCTTTCTTACATCCAGTGATGCCGTGGACTCCATTGTCAGTCTGTACAACCACGTAGAGGAACAGGCTCACATCCTGGTGCGGAGGACCAACAAGTCACTGGAACACCTGGAATATCTGCTGCAGCTCAGAGAGATGGAGGGGCTGTTCATGCAGGTACATTCAAATCATTCAGACATTCTAAACTTTCCTCGGCATTAAGCGGCTTCATGAAGGCCAGCAGAATCTGAGGATGGTGAGGAGTCGATCAAATTTAAGCCACCGAATTTCAAGATTTTTTATTTTAATACTTAGTGAACTTACAGACATCAGGTCACTATACACACTATAGGACAATATCTATACACTATATCTTCTATAGAAGGTAGAGGTTTCATGCAAAGTGCTTTATACTAATAAACATGGAATATGTGTATAATCATACTGACAACCACACACAATGTTTTGCATCCTCTGTCCCTGCAGATGCAACAGTGGTTTCATGTAGAGGGAGAGCGCCATCTACTGGAGGCTAAATCGGTGGAGGACTCCGGAGAGAGAATGGAGCAGATCCTCAACAGCTTTACTAGCTTCCTGATTGAAGCAAATGTGAGCCTACGTGTTTCTTGTTCCTCTGTTCTGTCTGTGTTTTTGTGTTTCTCAGTCTGAATCTCTCTCTGTCCTCTGTCAGGACCGAAGGCACCACGCCATGACGTTAGTGTCGGAGGCAGAGCGACTCCAGCAGGGTGGGCTCTCCTACCCGGAGACGGAGGTGTTTAGAACTCTGGTTTGCACCTTCAAATCAGGCCTGGAGGACTTTCTGTGCAAGGCAGAGGCGTGTGGCCGAGAGCTGCAGGTCATGGTCAACGTGTGTGATTTTTGTGAGCAGGTTGGTGTAAGAACAGAAGTCATGTGTGTGTGAGATCAGAATGCAGCCAGTTGTCCAGTCCTGTTGAGATATCTATTCAGCTGAGTTTGAACAACATTGTGAAAGTCTTTCATTTGGTTGGTTGTCAAACTATTGTATGTACTATTGTATTTGTATTGTATGTACAGTATTTATGTGCAATTTAATTTAACTATTTTATAAGTACATTTTTTGCAAGGATATCCAAAGGATTGAATATACAACAATACTAATGACTTTTTCAAATTGACATTCAGTACTTGTTTACATCAGAAATTCTTCTGTGGCATAATTCTATTAATGTTATCATGTTATTTTTAATTATCTATCTGCCCATCCATCTCTATCGAGAGATGTTGAATATTGATTTCATGACCCTTTTCCTTTCCAAGGTGATTTTACATTTCTAAAGAGAAATTGACAAATTCGTTTTTTAAGGAAAAGACATTTTTATATACAAGTTTTTGTTTTAACTTAAAGCCAGCAGTTAGCTACCTGCCCACTTAACCATAATGAAAGCACTATAAAAATTACATAAACTAAAATTCTAACATTTCAAATCAACTACAATTTCAATGAAATATCTAAAATTAAATTTTCCTTCTACCTTTGAATCACCCTATAGAACCCCTGCCTGACTACCAACAAAAAGAACTTTGACTTTTATTGTTTTGCATGATTAATGAAAACATTTATCTCCAAACAGGCTACAGCTCTGGCAAGTGAATGTGCTGAATACTTAGATCAGACTCAACCCAGAATCCCTGCAGTGCAAAACCACGACCAAAGCCCAACATCTGTCAGTAAATCAAACACTCCAATACAAGACCGAGAGTCTGCAGCGAGCGCTGCGTTCTGTTGGCAGTCTGATAACCACACGACTCAAGGCTCGACTTCATCCATCATTGGTGTCATACCATCAGGCAGCGACGTCTCCATCCTCCAAACTTTCCAAGACAGATTTCTACAGTTCAGCCCAGAGAGATTTCAGGAGGTAAAGACCCAGGCCAGTGCCCTGCAAGGATCCAGGGGGATGCGGGTCTGGAATATCGCCTGGTTGAGATGTCAGGAGGCCAAGCAGCAGTTTCAGGAGAGGATTAAGGACATGGGTGAGATTTATCTCCACCAAAAAGATTCTGGTAGCTGGTGTGAACAACATTACGTGGATGTGGTGAGCACCAGTATTCAGACACAGTCCCCTGGTGGCCAGAGTCTGGTGGTACAATCGATGCCTGGGCCTCGCCACCCTCAGTGGGAAAGCATCATGTCAGGAGAGGTGGAGTTAGTGAAGAGAAGACCAATGCTGGTCAGCAGCAATTCAACGACTGGAGGCTGCAGTAACCGTCCAGCCAAAGCTGAGGATCACGGGGAGGCTGGAGAAAGCCAGGAGTCAAAGGTCAATCCACAGTCACCTCATAGGTAATGTGGTGGTTCATTCATCTCATTAGGAATTAGTAGTTAACTAATAAACTGTATGCAATTTCTTGAATAATACTAGTTATAACCCAGTTTGCCATTGGTGATTATATATCATAAACAGTATGTGGAGCTATGTCAGCATTACATTTCAAATTATTCAAATAGTAAAAATGAAACTCTATTAAACACTAGCATTAAAGTCAAATTATTGATTTTGAAAAGTAAATACAAATCTCTTGTAATAACCTTGACATTAGAACATTTTTACTCCCCACTCCACAGAATCACGTTTTCTGCCTTCTCTCTTATTGTCGCCGAGGCTTGAAAATTAGGATTCCACTCATTGAAGTGTTGAGATCTTGAATCATTCTTATGATTGCACCGTTCCCTGGAAAGGAAGTCTATACTCATCACTTTATAACTAATGTATCATTTGGAATTTTAATATTTCCCCATTAATTTTGTGTATTACTTAATTATAGGTCTGGGAAAAAGACAGACAGAGAGACGAGGAGGCAGTGGAGCCGAGCTAGGAGTGAGAGAGATGCAGCCGCCATGTCCCAATCCCAAACTGTTGGCTGCCAGTGGTTTCCATGGGGACGGAGTACCGGAGTGAAGTCTGCGAGTGAGGAACCGTCCACCACACCCGGGTCATCCACTCCTCCAGAGTGGCAGGTCCGATCCCCATCATCCTGCTCTCGCCGAGGCCAGCCATCCTGTCGGATTCTCCAGGAGGCTCAGAAGTTCCAGCTCTCCCGCCACGGGAGCTTCTGCTCAGAGGAGTCATGTATGAGTGACCTGGGGGCTGCAGGGGGTAACGGGACTTTGTCCTGCAAGCACTCCAGCCTGCCTGCTGGGAGATTGGAAGGGGGGGTTTGTGTGGCAAATCCACAGGAGAGTGTCAGCAATGCCATGTAAGTTTTCCAGATGAAGTAATTCACTTTTAAGACAGTTTTCTGTGAGTTGACTGAGAAAATTAAATGGAATGCCTTTTATTTATTAATTTGTTGAGTCTTGAACTCTTTTCTCCTTCTAAGCCTACAATGAAGCGTGAAAGGTATTGTTTCCTCTCTTTTTTTCAGTTCTCTCTTTCTCTTGTGAACACATTGATTGCTGAACAGACTTACCAGGCATCAACCCTCTGTTTACAGTGACTGCTGGTGAAGAGATCTGTAAAACAGAGAATTAATGAACTCAATCGCAAGCAGATATAATCCATTCACAGTTTTAATTTCAATTAATCAATCAAATTTCATTTGTATAGCCCGAATTTACAAATTTAAATTAGAGCCAATCCCAGCTGGCTACAGCCGGGATGTGGGGTATATGTACGCCCCGTTGCCAGCATCATGCATATATGCATTTAACTAACAGATATGCAATTATAGTAGCACAGGACCAAAATAAAACATAATTATTTAGTAAGTAAACAAACGAAAGGCACAATAACAAATTGTAGGAGGCTCTGTCTACACAATCAACCTTGGTAGAAAAATGGCACTATGAAGGTTTTTGTTGCAGATACTAGCTAATATTGTTGTTTACATTATATGACAACTAGCTTGCACTAATGTGTGTTCTCTATGTGTTACCAGGAGGCTGCAGCGTGTCCTGGAGGAGCTGGTGTTCACAGAGAGAGAGTACGTTCGCTCCCTGGGTTACATCCTGACCCACTACCTCCCCCTGCTGGACAGACCGGACATACCCCAGGACCTCAGGGGCAAGAGAGGAGTCATCTTTAGCAACCTGGAGAAGCTCTATGACTTCCACAGCCACTACTTTCTACCAGAGCTGGAAGCCTGCCAGAGAGAGCCTGCAATGGTCGCCCGCTGCTTCCTGAGACATGTGAGTGTGATCAATATAAATATAATGAATGGATAATTGTATATTGAATACATAGAATGTTGCGTTAAGTTTGTTTTTCTGGTTCAAGTTAGTGTTGATTAAAGATATAATTAGAAAAATTTGGTTGAAATTAAAAGAAAAGAAAATAATTTGTGAAAATATGTTAATCACAATCTACTCTATAGAAATCTGTTTGTACAGTGAATTCTAGTATAGCTGCAGATATATATAGTAATTAAGAATTTATTTATTTATTAATTAGGTACATTTTCTATTATGGTTTAATTTTTCACAGAGTGAAAGTTTAGGTCTGTATGCTCTGTACAGCAAGAACAAACCTCAGTCAGACGCCTTGATCCTACACCGCCGCCATGACATCTTCAAGGTTAGTCTGTGTGTCTTTGAATTAATTGAGACATTCAAGTGGGAAATTGTTGCATGATCTAAAGCAGATATTGAATTAAAATTCTCTGTGACTAAGCTTTACTAATGGCTGACATAATGGTTTCTCCAAAATATTTCCGATCTCAACATTTATGAAGCATCTCTGACTGTTTAAAATACTCTAGTGTTTACTTGTGAGTCTGCAGTGATGCACATGCTTGAGGTTCTAGATGCACAACTCCATCTGTTTGGTAGCCACAGATGTATTTTCAGCTTTGATGTCTCAAGTTGCCGTGTTACCACTGACCCTAGGACTGTTAGTGCAATGGTTTTCAGCTTTTTGTCCCACTTTGCTTCCCCTGGCAGAGGAAACAGCAGGAGCTGGGGGACATGATGGACCTCTCATCCTACCTGCTCAGGCCCATACAGAGAATCAGCAAGTACAGCCTCCTGCTGCAGGACATTCTGACTCTGGCTGGGACATACAGGCCAAAGGACTTGAACCAGGACATGCTTCTATCATCTAGTGTGTGTGGCCAAGACGCATGTGTGCCTGATCTAACCAGCAGTGAGAGAGAGCGGGAGAAAGCTGAGATCCAAGCTGCTGCAGACCTGGTTCGGTTTCAAATGCGCCATGGCAACGATTTACTCACCATGGATGCCATCAGAGACTGTGATGTAAGACATTATGAAGAACGTATATTTGATGCACTTGGTGGACACACGTTAAATGATGTTGCCATCTGCACTTTGCTCCATCAGATAAATTTAAAAGAACAAGGTCAGCTGATTCGTCAGGATGAGTTCACAGTTTTCTTTAGGAAGAAGAAATGCATCCGCCGCATCTTTCTCTTTGAAGAGCTCATCCTGTTTAGCAAGACGAAGAAAACAGATGTTGGCAATGATGTTTATGTTTACAAGCAGTCATTCAAGGTTTGCTCATATTTACCTTGAAACTTGAAACCTCAAACCTTATTTTTTTCTGTCGGTATCTATAATCCATTTTAAATGCCTTTTGTTTCTGTCTTTTCTATCCCAGACGAGTGACATCGGGATGACCCACCACTCAAGTGTGAACAGTTTGTGTTTTGAGATCTGGTTCCGCAGGAGGAAGAGTCAGGACACTTACACCCTGAAGGCCCACTGTGTGGAGGTGAAGACAGCCTGGACCAGCGACCTGGAGAAGATTCTGTGGGATCAGGCCACTCAGAATAGAGGTTGTATTAACATCATAATAGCAAACCAAAACAGCTTCTTTATAATTTACTGGGGACATGTGAATATACATTATGTTGCAGAGCTTCGTATGCAGGAGAGGGTGTTCATGGGAATGGGTCGCAAACCTTTCATGGACATTCAGCCCAGTGATGCTGCCATCTGTGACCGAGCCATCAGCTGTGTTCTGCCTGGGAGAAGTAAGAACTACACTGACAAGAAATGTCTCCCAACTAGTGAAAATGTTCTCCACAAACCAGGTTCAGTGTCATTCGGCTGGATCGGCAGCGTCACTGGACCTGGACCAAAACATGTCATTTAACTATAGGAAGATAAATGAAGGAATGAGTCATTTAAACAATTTAAAGAGATTTAAGGTATGTTCTCTCATCTTCCCTTTCAAAAAGAAAAAAGTTAGAAAAAAAGTGAAATTCTGGATTCTTTTTGAGGTATTTGTAAATATGAGTTTGACATTAGAAGTGGTTTTAGCCATGTTAGCAGCGGTTGATTGAAGCTCAATCACCGACGGCTTAAAATTTGTTGTATGTTTTATGGCTACATGCTGCAAACCTACTGAAATACCCATATCAGTACGCTAAAATGCTAAACTAACAAAGCAAAAAATACATCTCCTAAACTCTAGCATTTTAACTCTGAGCTTGTTAGATTGCATATATGTTGAAGCTAGTGCTGCTAGCATGTCATTGGATCTTGTTCAAATTTCTAAATGTCCTGCAGTCTGTTTTTGCATTTGACAGAACAAATTTAATAAAGTAATCTTTGTAAGAGAGTTAACTAAATGTAAATCTTATAGTTGCAACTCATGCTTGTGGCCTCATTGCTCACTGACCCTGCTTACTGTATTCTCATTGATGACGTCTATCTATGTCTGTCGTCAGTCCCTGTGGCGTGTTGTTCATACAGGGGCTTAGAATATCCACGACCACACTCCATTGGATCTGGCAGCACTGCATCTACCACCCTTAGCCAATCATCTTCCTCCTCGGGGCGGGGATCACTGCCCCCTGCTGGTTATCCTGGGAACCAATCAAACGGGGTCGAAACCGGTCCCATCATCTGCTCTTCCATTGAGGCTGCTGCGGAAAATGAACTTAATAATCATCATCTTCATCATCATCATCTGCATAATTGTGAACTCTGGAAAGTTCATCATTCTCAGAGTGAGTGTTGGCTTCTGATCTCAGTGGCATCAGAATTTTTTTTCATATCCTGTACAGTAATCCCTTGTTACTCGTGGTTAATGGGTTCCAGGACCACCCACGAAAAACCAGTTTCCGTGATATAGCAACAATTTATTTAATTGTTTACGGTAATTTAAACGTTTATGAACCCTCCCCATACTGATATTAAACCACCTGATATCTGTATTACCTTTTCCCACACTCTGATAGCCTGTTTAAAGTGCTTTTGTATTAAAGTGTGGTGGGGGTTTCGTTTTTCTTAAGACAGGACACAGTGTATTAAACACAAGATGTTTAATTTGTCAATTCAAATCATGCATAGGTTGAGTAGCAGTACAGTATTATCATCAATATTACTGTCGGTCGGTAGTTAGGTAGGTAGGTAGGTAGGTAGGTACTTTACTAATCCTGGAGGAAATTGTACATATCCACTACAATTTCCTTTGACACACAGAATCCAGATTTTTGGTTCAATGAAATTATTATTTTATTCTATTAATTTATTGTATTAATTTATTGTATTAAAACTTTCCAACACACAAAAAAAGCGTTTCTTTAAGACTCGGAAGTCTGCTGCGTTCCGTGACTCTCAGAAGGCAGTGCACACACGGATGCTGTCAGCCAATAGCATGTGCGTACTATATCACATGACTACCTACTAAAAATCCATGATGTAGTGAAGTCATGCATCTTGAAGCACGAATAAGCGAGGGATTACTGTATGTGCATTCCACATAGTTTTTGTTTCACATTATAATTTTGCTGGCAAGACCTGTCATAGCATTCCTGCATCCTTTCATTATTGATATGGGTTCCATCTCCCTATATTTGATACTCCATTACTTTTCAAGTCAATATTGTCTCCATTAGAAATCGGCTACGGAGAGTGAACTCGTTTTCCTCTGAAGACTGACGCATCTTTTTTGCTGTCACCAAGTTGTCTTCTGAGCGTGAGATCAGAAAGCACAACTTAACAAACAACTTTAACAAACACCGAAACATTTTGTCTGACTGTTGCTCTGCCTTGGAATTAGGTGAGACCAATAGACTTTTTAATTTTGGGAATCAAAGCAGAAATAGGATTGTGAATGTGACACAACTGCATCTGCTTGTAGTGAAACTGTTAACACCGTCTGCACTCAGAACTCTCTTTATGCTCTATTCTTTACTCCTGTCATAACACTCTATTCTGCATTTATAAAGAATGGAGGGTTGAAATAACTGTCCAACATTTCCACCTTGAGCAGGCTAAGTTAACATGGTGGATGCATCTATTTTGTTTCAGCTTTAGCGGACAGCACCAACTTATCTGCAGAATGCATCAACTTGTTATGCAGCTTAGACCACAGCTGCACAGGTCCATTGGTATCCCAGAATTCAAAGCCATATCCACCACTTTGTCGGACCCCCAGCCTGAGGAGTAACAGCTGTCCAGCAGTCACCAGAAAGAAACCAGGTGTTGTCTCCAATTCTCCACATCTGGATAACTCTCAGGTACAAGAGGCCAAAATGGCCTGGTGAGGCGTGTGTGTGTGTGTGTGTGTGTGTGTGTGTGTGTGTGTGTGTGTGTGTGTGTGTGTGTGTGTGTGTGTGTGTGTGTGGTAAAACTGTGTCCCAGTTCAGGGCTGCATCCTTTGAAGGACCGGTTCTGCAACGACGTGTCCTTAATCACTGAACACTGTTCCTGTCGCCTAGCAACAGTGAATTTGATTAATTGATTAGCTCTCACTAAAGTTGTTTTAACAAATGTTGCACAGAGGAAGTAATCAAAGTAAAAGCTGTGGTGTCAATGCCATGAATGCACTTTAGTCGGTTCTGGTAAAAGCACAACCACATTTGAGACTGTGAAGGAAAGGGGGCATTGATCAAACAGTTACCATCATGGGTGATCCTGACTACCCTCTCCACCGTGCTCTGGATGGATAGCAAAGCTCTTTGTCAGATAGTCATTCAGCTTTGCAGTTGTACAGGAAGTGTTTCCTGCCTGCTGACATGATGTCTTCAACACAGAACTCTCTGCTATCTTAACCTGTAATAACAGATGCAGGCTGTTCACACTATCACATATTTGCAGTTTACTGTTTCCATTGTACCAGTTATTGTCATATATTCAAATGTCCTTCTTTTTGTGTAGATGTTCATATCTCTTCTGTTTTTGACAAAACTCTTTTTATTTTACAATCCATATTATTTGTCCATCCGTCTAAAAGATTTTGTAGTATAGATAACAATGGTAGTAATACCATTTGTCATAGCAAGTAGAGAAAGCTGTAGAAATAGTATTAGAAATTACCAAAAAAAAATGTAATTTAATTTAGAAATGTAATTTAAATTTTTACTTTTTACATTTTCCTGTGTATTATTATTAAAAGAACGTGAGATGCGACATTCATTCCTCAACTGCTGAGGGGGTTACATTGATGGTGCTCTGGTTTGGATAAAGAACTTTCAAATTTACAGTCAGTGTAGGCAGTGACCACTGGGATATATCCTCTTATGAGATCAGATGAAAAATTAAAATCTCCAGGCTTTCCATCCATTTACATCATCAGTATTGTTAAGCATGAACAATTCCTGTATGAATTAATCACATATAATGTACTATCCTATATTTTGCATTGCAGAGTGGTGACATTATCATCGGCAAATCAACAGAGGTGTAACCCTGGATTCCATGCAAAAGGTGAAATTGTAATTTAATTGTAATTTCCTAGATGTGATATATAATTAAACCAAAGATAATAAACAAAAGTAGGACATGAAGAAATAAATAAATGACATTAGACCTACTTGATAATTTAAAATAATGATTTCCTTTTGCTGCCACTAATACAAACCACTACAGACAAAAAATGAAATAAAGTTCAGGGAAGCTGCACTGACTCAACGATTGTACTGATTACTAGACTGGCTGCTACTATCACTGACATATCTATTTGAATGATTAAAATTAAAGTACAGGTAGTCCTCAACATACGTACACAATTGGTTCCGGGAGGTTGTTCGTAAGTTGAATTGTTCGTAAGTCGTTATTTATTAAATTTCAATCTATAAGTTCCATTTTAGGTCATTTAAATGCCATTACTACTCCAAATATGAAAGTTCGATTCCTTGACTTACCAGAAACAATAACAGGACATAAAAACAACATGCAACAAAATTAAATACAGGTACATGTCGTTTTGAGTTAAGTCGTTCTCGATTATACAATGGTTTTCACAGAAAAATCACGGAAAAGTAATAAGTTAACCTCATTTCACCCAACTTAACATCTGTCCATCACAAATATTTGACTGTTAAAATCGCTAGAAAACTGTTAAAAACACATAAAACCATGTTACTGTAAAATAATCAGGAGGGAGGAGTTATTGTCGGTCAGAGGCAGAGTTGTAATCAGAGACATCGTCGTCACTACCACTATCTTCACGAGCCTTTGCTCTATTAGCAACAATAAAGTCAATGATCAACAGTACAGTATCCATTGTACGAAGCCTGATGCTCTGAGATGCTCACAGAGACAACAAGAAACAGCAACTAGAAGGGGAGTTGAGTGTTGGAGATCCGTGAACACAGCAGTGCTGCTCAGAGGGGGTTGTGACAGAAAGGGGAACTGCAGGACCAGTCGAATATAGCAGCGCACATTTGTTCGTATCTCTGAATGTTCCTAAGACAAATGTTTGTATGTTGAGGACTACCTGTAATTGAATTATAGTGCACCCTCGTTATTCGCGGTTAACTCGTTCCAGGAACCACACGCGAATAATGAATTCCGCAAAAGAGCAACGAACTATTTATCTTATTGTTTATGATAATTAAAATGTTTATGAACCCTCCACAAACTGATTTTAAAACACCTTCTACCTGTATTACCTTGTACCACGCTCTTATCGACTGTTTAAAGCACTTTTGTGTCTCAGGGAAGTCCGAGACTCACGTAACGTAGCGCCGTCAGCCAAGAGAATACGATATCACGTGACTACCTACTAAAAATCCGCGATGAGGTGAAGTCGCACGCATTGATGCGCGAGGGATTACTGTAGATTGATTTATTAATTTGTACCTTGAATGTTGTCACAGGTCCACTCACGCTGCCCTGTTATCTGGTCTTCATCCATACGGATGGCATCAAGTGAAAAATATTGTTCAGTGTTGGTGAACGGTCACAAGTGTCTGGTCACAAGGTCTGGCTTTAAATGATTTATTGAAAAAATGAGGGTTTGGTGTGTGTGTGTGTGTGTGTGTGTGTGTGTGTGTGTGTGTGTGTGTGTGTGTGTGTGTGTGTGTGTGTGTGTGTGTGTGTGTGTGTATCATATGTCAGTCATTCAGATGTAGAACAGAGAAGTCATGACCACATAGTTGATGGATGATGGTTGGTCATACGTTACTGACGCATTAAAACAATCTCAGATTATGTATCCTGGCTCTTTGAAGCAAACAAATCCTTTTCATCCCCAATGATGTTTTCTGTTAACAAAGAACAAAACATCGGCTGCTCTATGTTTTCAGACATTAAAAAACTCTTTGGAAATAATGTTCTTAAAAAAACACCTGAACTCAACAAACTGAATGTTAACTGTCTCTTCTGGACTTACCACACTGTCAATGAAACTTTGACAATACATTGTTCAGTAACTGCCAGGTGATTGTTCATCTAACGTATGGAATGATACACATGCAAGCATGACATACTGTTAAATGTGCTTTCAAAATCATCTGCACTGTACAAATTTTACTATTATTGACATGCAGGGATTGAGGAAAAAGATTGTAAATTTATTTGTTTCATTGAAATCAATGATGTGTGGTGCAAACACACAGGACCATCATCTGTCACTGAGACAACCAGGTCAGTGGATGGAAGTCAAGTTCTTCATGCTCATTTTCATTTCTGATTAAGCATGGTGTTTCCTGTAACTGTATGGAATTTTTCTGACAGTGACTGAACTGTGTTGTTATGGTTACAAGATCACATAGAAACTTAATAGAGTTCAGGGTACTGGTTGACATAAACCAGGTTGAGCTTGAAACTCAAACTAAAACTTAATTACATGGGTAAAATTCTTTAAATGGTGGTGATCAATATATTGTAAAGGCATTTGATCTTCTCCAGACTTACTTTATATTTATTTATTTTTAATACATTCAATTTGTTTCAGGGGTCATCTATTTAATAATTTTACAGAAGGAACAGACCACTATGTTCATCTTAATATGAGAATTTTTATCATTCAGAATCTACTTGCATTAACTACTAATAAATAATAGTAATTATAATGAACAAGTAATACATAAAGTACTGCATGCTAAAAAAAAAACAGTACATAAGAACAATATGACAGGAAAAACCACTGTTGACTGTTGATGAGGGTTCACTAATAGTTCCTTTCTGCTCAATGTTTCATGAAAATGACAATCACATTAAAGTATTTTCTGATTATTTAAATTATTTTTTATGTGTTATTTGATTTCTTAACAAGTTATTGTGTGAAATGTACAATATTCAACAGGATGTTGTTGAACTGAGGTCATGTCATCCTCTGATTGTTTTATTTTAATGCCACTAATTTTTCATGACACTGCTCATCCATAGTCTTCTTTGTATTAAATTTTTTTTGCTTACTTTATTTTTTTCCTAAGTTTTTACTGCTTTCATTCTGTTAAATATTGTCTTTTCAAATGTGAGATCAGTATTTTCTTTCTTCATGTTAGTTTTTTCAGAACGTTTGATTGTATAAGTATTTATTAGTCATACTTTTTTGGATGGGACCACACAAACATGAGGAAATGTCTCCAGACTGCGCTGAGGCTTCACTTCCTTCCACAGTTTCTGTGCATGCCTAACAGCAAATCTGTTTTTCAGTTCTGAACAGTGTGTGAAGTTGTAGTTTCACAGCCCATTTACATCTTCCTCCAGTAACTCAGAACACAAAAACAATCCTGACATGAAAATAAAAGTTTGAATTTCTTTCAGAAGAAAAAAACTGCATGTTGCATAAAATTGCAACTGTTTAATGTGTAGTTTCCTGTGTTGCATTATAAACTGTAAAGGGTCATATATCAATTTTTGATTCATTTTGAATTGTAATAGTTGTCAATGTTGCATTATGCATTGATAAACACAATGTTGCAGCTGAAAATAAATAAATCTATGAATTAAGTTTAATGTTGCTTTCTTAAGTGTTTATTTGGTGATTCATAAAATGAAACAAAGTATATAAACATTGTGCAACATTCCTACAAATTTGCAGAAAAAGCACATTTTTTCTTTGTCACACGATGACAGTATTTCTAGTAATCTTTCACAATATCTTCTGGTGAAAATCATGAGAGATCTCTTTTGCTCCTCCTGACTAAAAACGGAATGAGTGATGACACAAATAGACAGAGGGTGGCGTCAAGATCTGGTTTCGCATTCCTACAAATACACCCGGTGGCACAGCAGGACCATCAAACGTTACCAACAGGCTGCAGCTGAAGTTTCTTTTTTCACACACAAGTCAAGGGACAGGAAACTCACCGCTGAGATGAGTCAAGGTAAGGAAAAGAACAAGTAATCTCACAGTGAACACGGTTGGGTGTGATCAGTGGGGTATTACATTATTTACAAATGAAGATGTGACATCTGTGTAGTATCCGACTTGAGAGCCAAGTATGAAATGTGATGACCAAGAAGACATCTGATCTACAAACAGACATTGCATCTTTTTTGAATCGGTTTACAGAGGCGATGTTTAAATAATCATTTTATCAATTTGAGTCAGTATTAATTTATAGCTGTTTGATGGAGTTTTTATTGAAGATCAGCTTCCTTCTCCACACAGTCTTAGATATTGATCACTGCGATCTGAACATTAAGAGCAACAGCAGCAGCCACCACACGGACCTGTTTGGAGAGAAGCGTCTGATTGTTAGACGGGGACAGCCCTTCAACATCATTATCCACCTGAAAGCTGAAAACAGGAACTTTCACCAAGACGAGAAAAGCTTCACACTGACTGTTGAAACTGGTACGCCTCTTGTTTCACAATGATCCACTGCATCTATGCATGAAAACTTGCATATTTGGGCTGAGTTTATTCTCTTCACATGAGGGCATCAACTGTGTGTGTCTTAACATTCCATCATCTCTGTCTCTGAAGGACCCTTACCCAGAAAAGAATCAGACACTAAGGCCACTTTTGGTCTTTCCGAGTCCACAGCAGAGACTGAGTGGAGCGCATCTGCCACCAGTGATCCCTCTGGAAACGCAGTGTCTGTATCAATCAGTTCCTCACCCAATGCACCCATAGGGTTGTATTCTCTGTCTCTGGACCAAGTGGGCCAGACGACTGTTCTGGGAGAGTTCTTCCTTCTTTTTAATGCTTGGTGCCCCAGTGAGTACACAGCTTGTTTTCTGTGTTCCAACTCATGATCATTGTGTTCATCCTCTTTGCATAACTACATGTAAGATATAAACTCCCACATAAAAAAGCATGTAAATATTTAAAACACGATAGATTATGATATCAAATTGGTATTATGTGTTGGTGCTCTTTGTCCATGCTGATTTACAGGAGATGCTGTTTACATGTCCAGTAAGAAAAAGCGACAGGAGTATGTTTTAGAACAGCATGGACAGATCTTCAGAGGAACACACAAACGAATCAAAGGGACGCCCTGGAACTTTGCACAGGTACACTGAAGTTCAGTAAAACGCTATCTTTGAGTACATCTGCATTGAGAATTAACATTACACTATTTTAATGTCCAGTTACATTTAATCACTTCATTCCTTAACATTTGTTCAAGCAATCTTGAAAGAGAAGTAGAGCAGACACAAATCCTTAGTGCTCCAAGAATCATCGCCTCTCTGCTTTGTTTGTAGTTTGATCCACGTATACTGGATATCTGTCTGATGATCCTGGATGCCAACCCGAAATTTGTATCTGATGCTGACAAGGACTGCTCTGCCAGGAGAAATCCTATCTACGTGACCAGGGTGCTGAGTGCAATGGTAGGTCTGTATGAAGGGCTTTGGAAAGAGTTGAGAAGCAGTGGATTTCATTTAACCGCCAAGTGACTACCCGATATCCTGGCCCAGCACGCAGAGATTACCATGGTGCAAATGAAAAGCCTCTTTCTGCTCCTTTATATTCCATTGCTCCACTTGGGGACCCCTCATGCTTTTGAGGCCTTCCCTTCTCCCCGGGCAACTTTTGTGATGGAAAAATTCATTTAAGAGAGAATTTTGAACTCTGTGTGAAGTCCTCATTTCAAGCAACCAGCGAAGATCGGTGTAATAAATTATAGTGTTGGTGTGTTTTTCTGCTGGGGCTACGTAACCTATTAAGAATGCATGCATGCAAAGCCAACATTACAAACATCCTGTCCTGGCAATTCATGCTCTATTCCCCAATGCATTACAATCCATGTCTGGAAAATCAGGTGCTATGTTTTATAAACTAATTTAAGAATCTAATTTGCACTTTGAATATGACCTTTTCTGGGCATGCTGCTCTTTTTAAGGACCCATGTGGTGCAGTTAATTTTCTATCAGTGTCCATTCTCTCTGAATCAATCAACCAAATATATTTTGGACATATAGTCAAGAGCAGTGCAGAAAAAAACATATGCGTCACTGCACTACACTTGTCAAGACCTCCTCTAGCTAGACCTCTGAGATGTGTGGTGAAAATGTGATGGGAATAATCAGGAACTCTTCAGAGATCTTTGGGTATTTGGGGGAACCATGTCGGAGGAAAGATTTGTTTCAAATAAGCCAAAGTTGTCATCAAAATAATGAACATTAATTAAACTTATTCCATGAAAGTTGCTTGCAGACAGCAATATTTCAGAGAATCTGAAAAAACCTTGTACATAATGGTTTAAAATTGATTCACTAATCAACGATGAAACGGTAAAACACCTTTAAACCCTCATCTGTTCCTCTTCCTCTTTGTACTATCCTTTCTCCTGTGTGTCCACAGATCAACAGTAATGATGACAGGGGTGTGCTGGTGGGAGAATGGGAGGAATATTCCGGTGGGGTCCATCCGGGAATGTGGATCGGCAGCTCAGACATTTTGCAGCAGTGGGCAGAAAGTGGGCCTGTCCGCTACGGACAGTGTTGGGTCTTTGCTGCTGTTGCCTGCACAGGTTGGAGTACAGTTTGGAACACATACGGAGTCCCACTTCACTTCTGAACCTTTTATCAAAATCCCAACTTTAGAATCTAATCTCATGTCTTTCTGACCGTCAAACCCATGTGACACCTCTAAGTGATGTGTGGTCAGTGTTGATGACAGACACTAACCACAGCATGGGCCCTAGTAGCAGCAGGTGTGATGAAGTATGGCCCTCCTGTCCCTCCTCTAGTGTCCCGAGCCCTGGGCATCCCGTGTCGAGTGGTTACTAACTTCGGATCAGCACACGACAGTGATGCCAACCTCAAAATAGAAAACCTTTATAATGAAGATGGTGACAGAATTTCTGAGGGGGATTCAGTATGGTGAGTGTGTCAATGGCGGTTACAGAAACTGTCTTCAAGTTCACATTTTTCCATTCTTTCTCTTGTTATTTTCTATTATTCCACTATCAAAGTGTCGACCATACTATATTACTGAGTGAAGCCACGGGGGAACTTTGTTTATTTGTCACGTTTGGATAGGAACTTTCATGTTTGGGTGGAAAGCTGGATGACTCGTCCTGATCTTGGGGCAGGGTTCGATGGTTGGCAAACCAGTGACCCAACCCCACAGGAGACAAGTGATGGTAAAGTTTGACTTTTGTGTTCTTTTGTTTTGATTGCTTATTTTTTCCTCTTTCCCTGTAAGAGTTTTCTTCTCTGAAACATTTAAGAACAGTTTTATGATACCTTGCATGCTTAAGTAAACCTGTTTATTCTTTTTATTTATTTATTTTATTTTCTTATTTCTATGCCCATTTATGATATTCTATTTGTATATTCTTGATGGGCTATTTATTAATCTTTCTATCTGGCGTTGTACTACTTTCTATGTGCTGGTGCTTCCTGTGTGCTTTTTCTGTGTTTTGTGTACTCACTGTGCTGTGTGTGACAGAGAAATTAACTTCCCTGATGGAACCTCCTTAAGGGATAAATAAAGTACTACTTTTAAAATGAAACATGGTGGTTAGTTCCAGCTCCTGGTTATCATAGGTTTGAGGTATGATGATGATGTTAAGTAGTGTTAGTTAACATTTGCTGTTGATATGTTGTATCTCAGGACTGTTCTGGGTGTGAACACTGTGGTGTTCCTGGCCTGTTATTTGTCATGTGTATCAAAAGTAGTTCAGGAAACCTCTTTGGTTACTAGATGCTGTTCATTAACATCTGGTTAGAATGCCGTTACAGGTGATTCCAAACTTTAATAATCTCCATGCATTTTATTTTCATTGAACTGACTTCAAAATAGCAGTGGCAAAAAGTCTGACCAGCCCAGCCTATCCAGACGTGAAATATTCCACAACTAAAGACATTGTGTATCAGCATAATTTTACTGTATGACTAGGAGGACTTGTACGACCTGACACCGAATCTCTGAAACCTGTTCAAACAAACCCTGCCTCTGCATATGTCAGGTGTTTTCTGTTGCGGACCGGCCCCAGTAAAGGCCATCAAGGAAGGAGAAATGACCAAGAAGTATGACGCCCCTTTTATTTTTGCTGAGGTGAGCTTTTTCTTGAGCCATTTTAGTTGTATAAGTTTATGTTATTGCCTCCTGTGTTTTATTTATTGGTGTTCAAGCTATAGGTTTTATTTCATGACATGAGCACATGTAAACATAACCATCAAACAGCAACTGAAGGTTTGTGTTGTAACACATATTTAGAGGGATCCTGTATTTGCATAAGTGTGTTTATAAGAATAATGTAAGAGGTTGAATCCTCTGCTTATCATCTAGTCTTCTGTATACTTCTGTGTTTTCTGATCTGTTTCATTTCATGTCTTGTATGGAGCCAGGTTAATGCTGATGTTGTGGACTTAGTCCGCCTTACAAATGGACACTTTGTTGAGTTTGGTGGATCAACTAAGTCTGTTGGACGCTTCATTAGCACCAAAGCTGTGGGCTCAGATGAGAGACATGACATCACACACAAGTACAAGTATCCAGAAGGTACTGCAGTCACAATTGCACACACCAACATGACACCAAAAATTTAATGATACATGTCTATGATGATAACTTTGAAGGAGGCTGTATTTCACAAAGGTGCTCTGACAAGACAAACCGGTCTGATTTTTTCCAGGCTCAGAGGAGGAGAGGCAGGTGTACGAGAAGGCTCAACACCACAACAAGCTGCAGCAGCGAGGAGAAGAGCCAGGGCTCCGACTCAAGGTGTTTGTTTCTGTTCAGACATGAACGAGAGACTTAAATCATGAAATAATTTAGACAAAACATTAACCCCAAAGTGGTTAAAAAAACAACATATCTGGCAGTGGAGAAATGAAATTTTCAATGCAGCATCATCAAAGTTCAGTAGAAAATGAAGTCACAAAATGATGTAAAACAGGAAGACTGGTAAGAACAAGGAAGTCACAACTGGACGATAATCAAGCGTAGTATGACAAAAAATCAGGAACTGTCTGGTTGCGAGTGCTGCTAACAAGTCTAAAATGAGTCATGCTTGAGTTTGAACTGGTGATAGGTTTATGTCCATGGTAAAGGATTCATTATCTCCTTTGGTTTCTATAGACGACAGCCCAAATGGATAAATAGAAGTATATTTGAAGCTGAAATGTCATGGCTATAAAGCATAAGCTCTGAGATTTACTTGACTGTTCTCTTGTGGCTAAAGATCAAGCTGGCAGACAACATGATTGTGGGTTCAGATTTTGAGGTTTTCGCCATCGTGAAGAACAACTGTATGGACACAAGGACCTGCTCCTTCCTGTTCTTTGCCAGAGCTGTCGGGTACAATGGAAAACAAGGAGATCACTGTGGATTTGCATCAGAGAAGCTGGAGATTCCCTCTGGAGAAGGTTAGCTCTCACCCTAGTACAATGACTTTAACATAATTTTAAAGTGTCATAACTGTTCCAACTATTTTCATTGTTTTGAGCAGAGAGTCCAAACAGCAGGAACGACACAGAAAACGGCAACGATTTCTGAGTGGAACTAACTGGCTAGCACAAATAGTCTGTCCAGCTATGCTTCCCTTTTGGAATGGGACAATCGATGTAGTATCCAAAATGCTCCTCGGGCATCTGACAAAAACACTCTTTAAGTAACTACATACAGTTCTGTTCATGTAGTCAGCTAACAGAACTATCACTTCTCTAAAATTTCTTTTCCACTTGCTCTTTTGACAGGTGCCTTTTCCTTTAACGTTAGCTCCTTTCCCAATCTCAAGATTAGTTAGCTTTCTTTGTCCAGTTAGCCTGCTAACATTCATTTACGGCTTTGCAATGCCCGCCCAGCGCAATCCATGATTTGCCAACACAAAGTCGTTACGTCACCATGTTGATTTTTGACTACATTGGGTGCGCTTGGTTTATAATACCAATACATTTATTTTCATATGTTTGGTATGAAGTCTGATATTATGAAAAACACACTTTTTCAGGTCCCTACATATACATAGTGGTCCTCCCTAACCCGACCAAATCCTAGAATCTGGAAAACAAACGCTTCCTGCATCAAGAGCTGTATTAAAAAATGAAAAATCCACAGCGAATACGCTTGGATTTGTAACAGTTTCAATTTGTGACATAACAAATCGAATGATTTAACGTTTTTGTACCTGGTCATGTACCAGGCTTAAAAGCTTTTAGCACAGCTTCTCTGGTATTATTGAAAATCTTGTTTCACTTCCCATTTGATCCACAAATTTATTTATTAGGGAATTTGACAGTCATCAATACACCATTGAGGAATTCTCAAAAGAAAATTTTTGAGGTAGCTCTGTGCATTTCCTGGAAGTGAATAGCAACCACATGGAAGTCTCAGGTTGTTGTATGTTGATGATTTAAAAATTTTAATTAAAAATTTTAAAAAGACAACTATACTTCCTGTTGTTAGCAAATTTAATTAGTCTTTCAGGCACCATTGTAGAAGAAGATATAGTAACTTAATCCTCATTTGTGGTTTCAGAAAGGCGTATTTCCATGAGGCTGGAATATGACCGTTATGGATTAGCGATCACTTCTGACAGACTGATCCACCTCTCGGCCATCACCATTGACAAGCAGACCATAGATTACCAAAAGGCTGAGAAGACTGTTGTTCTGGATGAGCCAGATATAGAGATTAAGGTAAGGATAATGAACAGAGTGGTTCAGTGTTTCAGAAATGTCAAGCTAAGATATAGGGATGGTGTAATGATGAAAACCTTAATTTAATTGTACAGGTTTACTATTAGATTAATTTACATCACACTACATAGTAACTGATCACGCCTGTTTCATCACCCTGCAGCTGGTGGGAGAGGCCACAGTGAACCAGTCTGTGATGGTGGATCTGACCTTGTTGAACCCTTTACCAGAGGCGCTGCAGGACTGCAGCTTCACCGTAGAGGGCGCTGGTCTCACTGACGGCAAACCCATTACAGTCAAGTACGTCCACTGCATCACTAATGTAGCCACAAGAGGACACAAGTCAGTGTCTTATTGTGCCGGTCCCAAGCCCGGATAAATACAGAGGGTTGCGTCAAGAAGGGCATCCGGCGTAAAACATTTGCCAAATAAACATGCGAATCAAACCTGGGACTTCCATACTGGATCGGTCGAGGCCTGGGTTAACAACGACCGCCATCGGTGCTGTTCACCTACATGGTGCCGGTGGAATTTGGATTACTGTTAGTCGAAGAAGGAGAGGAGGAAAGTGTGTTCGTAGGAAGAGGGAGAAGAGGAACGCCAAGAGTATAGGACTGAGAGTAGGGACATTGAATGTTGGAAATATGACAGGAAAAGGTAGAGAGTTGGTTGACATGATGCAGAGAAGGAAGGTAGACATACTGTGTGTCCAGGAGACCAGGTGGAAAAGTTGCAAGGCTAGAAGTTTAAGAGCAGGGATCAAGTTGTTCTATCATGGTGTGGATAGGAAGAGAAATGGAGTAGGAGTTATCTTATAGGAGGAGTTTGTTAGGAATGTCCTGGAGGTAAAAAGAGTGTCAGATAGAGTGATGACTCTGAAGCTAGAAATAGAAGGTGTGACGTTCAATGTTGTTAGTGGGTATGCTCCACAGGTAGGATGTGAGCTGGAGGAGAAGGAGAAATTCTGGTTGGACTTTGATGAAGTGATGCAGAGTATACCTAGAAATCAGAGAGTTGTCATTGGTGCAGACTTCAATGGACATGTTGGTGCAGGAAACAGAAGTGATGAGGAGGTGATGGGCAGGTTTGGCATCCAGGAGAGGAAAGCAGACAGACAGATGGTGGTTGACTTTGCAAAAAGAATGGAAATGGCTATAGTGAATACTTTCTTCCAGAAGAGGCAGGAATGGGTGACTTATAAGAGTGGAAGTAGGAGCACGCAGGTAGACTACATCTTGTGTAGATGATGTAATCTGAAGGAGATCAGTGACTGCAGAGTGTAGCCAAACAGCATAGGATGGTGGTGTATAGGATGAATCTGGTGGTGAGGAAGATGAAGAGGGCAAAGGCAGAGCAGAGGACGAAATGGTGGAAGCTAAAGAAGGAAGAGTGTTGCATGACTTTCAGGAAGGGGTTAAGACAGGCTCTGGGTGATCAGGAGGTGCTTCCAGATGATTGGACAACTACAGCTAATGTGATCAGGGAGACAGGTAGGAGAGTACTTGGTGTGTCATCTGGAAGGAAAGTAGATAAGGAGACTTGGTGGTGGAATGAGGAGGTACAGGAGTGTATATAGAGAAAGAGGTTAGCTAAGAGGAAGTGGGACACTGAGAGGACTGAGCAGAGTACACAGGAACACAGGGAGATGCAGCGTAAGGTGAAAGTAGAGGTGGCAAAGGCCAAACAAGGGGCTTATGATGACTTGTATGCTAGGTTGGACAGTAAGGAGGGAGAGACTGATCTATAAAAGTTGGCAAGACAGAGATGTGAAGGACGTGCAGCAGGTTAGGGTGATTAAGGATAGGGATGGAAGTCTATTGACAGGGGCCAGTAGTGTGATGGGAAGATGGAAAGATAACTTGGATGAGTTGATGAATGTGGAAAATGAGAGAGAACAAAGACTAGAAGAGGTGACTGTTGTGGACCAGGAAGTAGAAAAGATTAGTCAGGATGAAGTGAGGAGGACATTGAATAGGATGAAGAGTGGAAAGGCAGTCGGTCCTGATGATATACCTGTAAAGGTTTGGAAGTGTCTAGGAGAGGTGGCAGTAGAATTTCTGACTGGGTTGTTCAACAGGATCTTAGATAGCGAGACGATGCCTGAGGAATGGAGGAGAAGTGTGCTGGTGCCCATTATTAAGAACAAGGGAGATGTGCAGAGTTGTGGCAACTACAGAGGAATAAAGCTGATGAGCCATACAAAGAAGTTATGGGAAAGAGTAATTGAAGCTAGACTAAGGGCAGAAGTGATCATTTGTGAGCAGCAGTATGGTTTCATGCCATAAAAGAGTACTACAGATGCAGTATTTGCTTTGAGGATGTTGATAAAGAAGTACAGAGAAGGCCACATGGAGCTGCATTGTGTTTTTGTAGATCTAGAGGAAGCTTATGACAGGGTGCCCAGAGAGGAATTGTGGTATTGTATGAGGAAGTCTGGAGTGGCAGAGAAGTATGTTAGACTGGTGCTGAACATGTATGAGGAATGTAAGACAGTGGTGAGGTGTGCTGTAGGTGTAACAGAGGAATTCAAGGTGGAGGTGGGACTGCATCAGGGATCAGCTCTGAGCCCCTTCTTGTTCGCTATGGTGATGGACAGGCTGACAGACGAGGTTAGACAGGAATCTCCATGGACTATGATGTTTGCAGATGACATTGTGATCTGCAGTGAGAGCAGGGAACAAGTGGAGGAGAAGCTAGAGAGGTGGAGGTTTGTCCTGGAAAGGAGAGGAATGAAGGTTAGCCGCAGTAAGACAGAGTACATGTGTGTGAATGAGAGGGACCCAAGTGGAAGAGTGAGGTTACAGGGAGAAGAGATCAAGAAGGTCGAGGATTTTAAGTACTTAGGGTCAACAGTCCAGAGTAAAGGAGAGTGTGGAAAAGAGGTGAAGAAGTGTGTACAGGCAGGGTGGAACGGGTGGAGAAAAGTGTCAGGTGAGATGTGTGATAGAAGCGTTTCAGCTAAAATGAAAGGAAAGGTGTACAAAACTGTGGTGAGACCAGTGATGTTGTTTGGTCTAGAGACAGTGTCACTGAGGAAAAGACAGGAGACAGAGCTGGAGGTAGCAGAGATGAAGATGCTGAGGTTCTCTTTGGGAGTGACAAGGATGGATAGGATCAGGAATGAGTACATCAGAGGGACAGCACATGTTAGAGGTTTTGGAGATAAAGTCAGAGAGGCCAGACTGAGATGGTTTGGACATGTCCAGAGGAGATATAGTGGATATACTGGTAGAAGGATGCTGAGTTTTGAACTGCCAGGCAGGAGGCCTAGAGGAAGACCAAAGACGAGGTTTATGGATGTAGTGAAAGAGGACATAAAGGTAGGTGGTGTGAGAGAAGAGGATGCAGAAGACAGGGTTAGATGGAGGCAACTGATTCGCTGTGGCAACCCCTGAAGGGAAAAGCCAAAAGGAAAAGAAGAAGAAGATGTCCGCTGCATCACTCCTGCTGTCAACTATTTCTTTTTCACAATTCTAAATTTTTCTATATTTTATTATTCATGGTTTTATTTAAGTCATCCAATCACCACCACCAGATTGTTGTCTGTTGCTATGGAGAATGATCTAACATCCATCAGTATCTACGACACATCAGTGCACCCACAAAGGCAAGCAACTGTAATTCTGACAGAATGATTCCTTTTTACATCATTTAAATGTTGTGAGCTGGAGGAGAAGGAGAAATTCTGGTTGGACTTTGATGAAGTGATGCAGAGCATACCTAGAAGTGAGAGAGTTGTCATCGGTGCAGACTTCAATGGACATGTTGGTGCAGGTAACAGAGGCGATGAGGAAGTGATGGGCAGGTTTGGTATCCAGGAGAGGAACGCAGAAGGACAGATGGTAGTTGACTTTGCAAAAAGGATGGAAATGGCTGTAGTGAATACTTTCTTCCAGAAGAGGCAGGAACATAGGGTGACCTATAAGAGTGGTGGTAGGAGCACACAGGTAGACTACATCTTGTGTAGACGATGTAACCTGAAGGAGATCAGTGACTGCAAAGTAGTGGTAGGCGAGAGTGTAGCCAAACAGCATAGAATGGTGGTGTGTAGGATGACTCTGGTGGTGAGGAAGATGAAGAGGACAAAGACAGAGCAGAAGACGAAATGGTGGAAGCTAAAAAAGGAAGAGTGTTGCATGACCTTTAGGAAGGAGTTAAGACAGGCTCTGGGTGGTCAGGAGGTGCTTCCAGATGACTGGACAACTACAGCTAATGTGATCAGGGAGACAGGTAGGAGAGTATTTGGTGTGTCATCTGGAAGGAAAGTAGATAAGGAGACTTGGTGGTGGAATGAGGAGGTACAGGAGTGTATACAAAGAAAGAGGTTAGCTAAGAAGAAGTGGGACACTGAGAGGACTGAGGAGAGTAGACAGGAGTACAGGGAGATACAGCGTAAGGTGAAGGTAGAGGTAGCAAAGGCCAAACAAGAAGCTTATGATGACTTGTATGCTAGATTGGATAGTAAGGAGGGAGAGACTGATCTATACAGGCTGGCAAGACAGAGAGATAGAGATGGGAAGGACGTGCAGCAGATTAGGGTGATTAAGGATAGGGATGGAAGTCTATTGACAGGTGCCAGCAGTGTGATGGGAAGATGATAAGAGTACTTTGAGGAGTTGATGAACGTGGAAAATGAGAGAGAACAAAGACTAGAAGAGGTGACTGTTGTGGACCAGGATGTAGCAAAGATTAGCCAGGATGAAGTGAGGAGAGCACTGAAGAGGATGAAGAGTGGAAAGGCAGTGGGTCCTGATGATATACCTGTAGAGGTTTGGAAGTGTCTAGGAGAGGTGGCAGTAGAGTTTCTGACTGGGTTGTTCAACAGGATCTTAGATAGTGAGAAGATGCCTGAGGAGTGGAGGAGAAGTGTGCTGGTGCCCATTTTTAAGAACAAGGGAGATGTGCAGAGTTGTGGCAACTACAGAGGAATAAAGCTGATGAGCCATACAATGAAGTTATGGGAAAGAGTAGTGGAAGCTAGACTAAGGGCAGAAGTGAGCATTTGTGAGCAGCAGTATGGTTTCATGCCAAAAAAGAGTACTACAGATGCAGTATTTGCTTTGAGGATGTTGATAGAGAAGTACAGAGAAGGCCAGAGGGAGCTGCATTGTGTTTTTGTAGATCTGGAGAAAGCTTATGACAGGGTGCCCAGAGAGGAACTGTGGTATTGTATGAGGAAGTCTGGAGTGGCAGAGAAGTATGTTAGAGCGGTGCAGGACATGTATGAGGACTGTAAGACAGTGGTGAGGTGTGCTGTAGGTGTGACAGAGGAGTTCAAGGTGGAGGTGGGACTGCATCAGGGATCAGCTCTGAGCCCCTTCTTGTTCGCTATGGTGATGGACAGGCTGACAGACGAGGTTAGACAGGAATCTCCATGGACTATGATGTTTGCAGATGACATTGTGATCTGCAGTGAGAGTAGGGAAGAGGTGGAGGAGAAGCTAGAGAGGTGGAGGTTTGTCCTGGAAAGGAGAGGGATGAAGGTTAGCCGCAGTAAGACAGAGTACATGTGTGTGAATGAGAGGGACCCAAGTGGAAGAGTGAGGTTACAGGGAGAAGAGATCAAGAAGGTGGAGGATTTTAAGTACTTGGGGTCAACAGTCCAGAGCAATGGAGAGTGGGGAAAAGAGGTGAAGAAGCGTGTCCAGGCAGGATGGAATGGGTGGAGAAAAGTGTCAGGTGTGATGTGTGATAGAAGAGTTTCAGCTAAAATGAAAGGAAAGGTGTACAAAACTGTGGTGAGACCAGCGATGTTGTTTGGTCTAGAGACAGTGTCACTGAGGAAAAGACAGGAGGCAGAGCTGGAGGTAGCAGAGATGAAGATGCTGAGGTTCTCTCTGGGAGTGACCAGGAAGGATAGGATCAGGAATGAGTACATCAGAGGGACAGCACATGTTAGAGGTTTTGGAGATAAAGTCAGAGAGGCCAGACTGAGATGGTTTGGACATGTCCAGAGGAGAGATAGTGAATATATTGGTAGAAGGATGCTGAGTTTTGAACTGCCAGGCAGGAGGCCTAGAGGAAGACCAAAGAGGAGGTTTATGGATGTAGTGAAAGAGGACATGAAGGTGGTTGGTGTGAGGGAGGAGGATGCAGAAGACAGGGTTAGATGGAGGCGGTTGATTCGCTGTGGCGACCCCTGAAGGGAAAAGCCAAAAGGAAAAGAAGAAGAAAATCTTGTTAATTACACCTCTGAGTATAAGATGAATCCATACCATATAAGTAACTAAATGCACAGTGTGCTGTACAGGTCAAACATTTTGACACACTTTCCCATGGTGAGTCCAAAATGTAATCTGTAAATGTTTTTATTCATGCAATGGATGCCAATGCTTCAAAAGGCATCACACATAAGCAGACACAGGTCATCTCTGATGTGATTGATTATTGATAACAAGTCACATTTCTGGTAACTCTGTATGAATCTTACAGGCTTGGAACTGTGGACTCCAAACAGGAAGCCAAGGCCAGCATCGAGTTCAGGCCCACGAGCGTTGGCTCCAGTGTGTTGTTGGTGAACTTTGACAGCGACAAACTGAAAAACATTAAGAGCTTCATAAACATCACTGTTAATCAATGAGCAGAGCAGTTTTACGATTTGTTTTACTGCACTTATGTTTATCCAGATATCAAACTAGAATATAATACACTATTGTCATAGGTTTTTTTTTCTTGATTTAACTTATTCTGGTAAAATACTGTAACCATTACCAGAACCTGTGTTGTAGATCACATTAATATTAGCTTAAGTGCCACAAAAAAATAAAATACTCTTAAAAAATGATTTTGTCTTGAATGGTGAACGTTGTGAGGTGCTTCCATTTGGGTTTGATCTAGAAATGTGTCAAACCTGCAAATCAAATAATCGTCTGGTTTAGAGATCAAAATGTTTTGTAATGAAAAAAAAAACTTGTTCATTACAAGGTTTTTGGGGAAACAGTTATTAGCTTTGAATATTATTTTAGTGCACTGGAATATTGGTCTCACACAATTCTTGGAGAGTTACAGACTTGATGGCCATGATAAGGACCTGATTTTATAGGTAAGAGTCGGACTACTGCTAATGATGACCAGACTAAAGAGCACAGGTTAGTCTGGTGGCAGCAAAGTCAAGGAAAGACTCTCCTTAAACTTAAGATGAACCATATAAAACCTTCTGATACAACAATTAGTAAGCTGTGCACACAGTTGAAGCAGTGATTAACTTCATTTTTTTCTTGATATTGGAGATGATAAGGTATTGATCATATTGACAGCAGTGCTTCACTGTCAGGCAAACTGAAGGGTTTCATTCAGGCAGTGTGATCTGCCTGTTAAATGTTAAACGGCGTGTTTGTGGTAGTTATTTGTGGTACATACAAAGGGACTATTATCTTATAATATGCGTATATATAATATATATATTAATGTTTGTACATCGCATCAATAAACAGCGACTTTAATCCTACGTACATTACAGTACTGTATTTAACGTGATGCGCCGCTTTACCTTCTCTGCTGATATATACTGCCATCTACTAGTAGCGCATATGTATGCAGACAATTGTCACCGGTGTTGTGGGAACTTATTTACCTTCACTATTAATTTTCAATTTATTTTTCATACTTTATTTACTTATGTGCGGGTGAGTCTCAGGTGTGTCTCAGGAGACTCCCTACTTGTATGTGTTGGTTCTTCAGTGTGTTTGAATGTTTATGTGAACGTCTGTCCTTCCACTTTCCACCTCTGTAAATATTTTGTTTCTTCCTGTGTTCCACAAATGCTGTCCATCTTTGCACTTATAATTCATGTATGTAGTGTGAGTCCATTTACGAATGTACATACTATATTTACATATGAACACTGTCTATCATAGAACAGCATATTAGTCATATATTAATCATCTCCTTTAATCAACAATTTTTGGGACAGTGTTTATATATTTTTATTGGGTGTCAATATTCTGGGACATTATGAGAGACTTCACTGCTGTTGAAGAAAACAACTGTTACCCATTCACTAGGAATAAGATTTGGGATTTTGTGAGATTTGCAGAGCCCAAAAAATAAAGAAAATTGTGATTAGAACAATAAATATTACACATGTAATTAATAATGTGACTGTCAGATTGTCCCCAATACCTAATAACTGGTGGGTTCACCCTGAGCAGCAGGAACTGCAGTTAGGACTTTGTGATAGCTTTTACGGCACTGTAGTTTTGGCTACATTGGAAACATTGGGAGCATGAACTGCCTTTTTCATCAGAGGTGGACTTGCTGATGTGTTTTGGATTATAGTCCCGCTACAGAACACAAGTTGTTTCAGCTTGAGGTCACAAACAGATGGCTGGACATTCTCCTTCAGTGATAAAGTCTGTTTCTTCTTCTGTATAACTCACATACGACTTACAAACAACATATTAGGTGACTTGTAATGACTTCTAAAACATACGTACAGTAATTGTTCAAATGGTTCCAGTTTATTGGCATCCATCAAATCACTTTAATGAAAAACAAATGACCGCCCTACTGGTGGTCTTCATCAATACAGTTTGGTTCCACATAAAGAAATATACCACAAAGCAAGTAGGTAAGAAAAGTCATATCTGCAGTGAAACAAAACCAGGGTAAATGTTGATGCAACGCTTATCATGAACATACTGGAATATTTACAGGCAACTTAACCTCATTTATTTAATCAAGCCTGAACCAAATAAGGGATCCACATTTCTTTTTTCTTTGAACTTCCATATTTATCATCCAAAGTCACAGGAGGTTGATCCAAAATCAAGGAGTCATGTTAACATATAATAATCAGCCCCAAATATAACTGTGACTCAACAATGACTGGTGATCACATCGACGCCTCTGGTTTGACACACAGTTCTTTAAGCTGCCGCTTTTTTACTTGCTAATTGAATTTATATTTTTAAGATACTAATCAAAATGTACATTTGCTGAAAAGAACTTCACTTGTTCTCACTGCATCAGCAGGAAGGTAAACAGCAGCTGTAGTCATCTTTCATTTTTCAGAAACGCATCAGGAGCTGCGACTGAAGCAATCATTTCTGACCTTTCGTCTCTCTGTAAAATCAGTTTTTCTTTTTGAATAGACACAACCCAAAATCAAATATGACTTCAGTGAAGTACATCATGGCCTTCACAGATTTGTAGAAAAACTTTGACTTCCTGACTTGAATATCCCAGTTTAGGGGTTCATGATGTGGCTTATCGTTGCACTGTAAAAACCAAAAAATGAGAAGTGGACAGTAAATCAAAACCTGTTTACGATACTTTTTCACAATCTACAAACATATCCTACTGAGCATGATGGAATAGTAAATATTAATTCCAATTTCAAAGCGGGACTCGTCTTGAATTTTTACTTACCATATTCTTTAAATAAAAGTTCCAGGTTTTTTAAATATTGACACTAATTAATTTGATCCTTATCTCAGTACTGCTTTATTTGATATATCACTCAGCTCTACACACAATGAAAATGATCCTATATTTTTTTCTGTCTAACAAAATAGCTTTATGGGTTTTGACACAATTTTTATTTGAAAAAGGAATTTGATATGAATCTTTCAAGATTCATTGAATAAAACTCAAGACATATCTAGTATACCATTAAGAACTTTATGAGCTTTCCATACTTTCAGCATCCAAATTAAAGAATGAAAACAAAATTGTTAATCTGTGACTGAATCTGTGGGAAAAAAAAGCCTCCAAACAGGGACCCGAAAGCCAGAGCTTGACGATTGAGGAGTTTGAGGATCAGACTGTCCAAAAATCCTCTTTAAGCATCACTTCTCTAATGCTGTTAAGTGACTGCTGTTTGTGAGCATTTGTGAAGCAAACATCAGAATTCATTCTGATATCTTCTCATGAAAAGCACCTACCACACCATGTGTAAATAATAAGTCTCAACTGAATACTAGAAAATAAAAAAGTAATTAATGGTGCATCTTCCTCTTCAGTGTCCTCGCAGCTTCTGAGCTTTGTGAGAGCAAAAAGCTATGTTTGCTTCCTGAATCCAAAAACACCACACAGATACACAACCTAACAACCAACACTGGTCGGTCTAAGCTTTGCTTCTTTACTCCACACATTATCCTACATCCCTGACATTTCCAGCATTAAAAAAAAAGTAAAAGCATACAGGAATCAAACTCTTTCCAAGCTGGTGGAGTGGAATCCTTGACAATGAGCAAGCGCTGGTGAAACCCAGGCTGACAGAGTCTTTCTTCTCCTCTGCAGAGCATTATGATTTCACCAAACCGTCTTTTTAATGGCTCTTTTTCCCTCGTCTGGTGGATCTGACCATGTTTTCTCTGGTCAGACACAGAATTATTTTGCGACTCAAACACGGAAAAGGGATCAGGTGAAAAGGGTCAAGGGGGCAACATGTTTGGGCAAAAACCACTCAATCAGTAGAGAAGAGGTCTCCGGCCGAGGGGAGTGGGGCAAGCCCTCCGGTCACATTGGGCAGGAGGGACAGGTCAGGGAGGCTCTGGATGTGGGACTTCAGCTCTTTCCTAACCTGGGTCACCCTCGCCAGTTTTTGCTTGTATTCCTGCAGAGGCCAAGATGACAAAACAAAAGCTTGAACAAAAATAATGTTTCTTACTCACAAAAGATTTTTTTCTGTCTAGCTTGTATGTTTATTAAAACACATGTTGGTTAGTAGTATGTGGCTTAATAAAAGACAGCAACTTTTAACAAGTTATGGTCTGTTACTTTTTGGATTTCATTTGCATAGTTTATGTCATTATTTCATTATTATCAGTATTATAACAAGCTTACACTACAATTAAATTATTTCTGGAATCTGGATTGACAGCAGTCAGAAAGGTAAAGGTATATGCTACATTATGTGACATGTCAATAAAAACAACCTGATCAAAATAAAAACACCTGGAGGGCATCATTAATACCAAATACAAACTGTCCCAAGGATTTGCATCCCAACTACAACAGCAAATACATCCAAGATGTGGAGTTCACAGACAGAGCCAGAATCATATGGTGAATTTGATGTCTTGCCTCCAGCTTCTTCTCTCTCTCCATGAGCGCCTCCCTCTGGCTGTTGATGTACTCAGTCAGCATGCGGGCCAGCTGCCTCCGGTCCTCCAGCTCCGCTGCCAGCCGGCCATTGTACTCCGCCAGCAGCAAACACGCTTCGTCCACTGTCTTGGACAACTTGTCTGCAGCATCCTTGTCTAGAATGGGACAAAATCGGGTAATAAAGTTTGTTTTTGGTTGTCTTATGTACACCTTTTAATAATAATCTGTGAATTTACTTAATTTGATTTTACTAGGGTCTGTCAACACATTGCTATTCTTGCTCATATTTATCACTATCAATTTTGTCCTACACAGATCAAAATGGAAAGTTTATGACAGTTACATACAAATAAAAAATTAATACTTAAATTACTTTTGATACAGTGCACATGCTAACACCATGAAAGAAGTACAGAAGTATAGATAAAACCTGACTTAAATGAAAAACGTAAATCCAGTAACAACACTTGTAATAAATAATTTGCATCTTCACTGCTCCTATTTTTTGACTTTCTATTGCTTGTGGATTTATTTCTTCTCAATAAGTGAATAATATTACCGTTCTGGATATCTACCATTTTAAAATAAATTTTCAAAATTAAAATTCCTCACCACAATTCCTCTCTACGTTTAAAACATGATAAATGTCAGAAACATGGTTCAATGACCTGAAAGTAAGGACACTGCATATCTCTTATCTAAAAAAACCTTGGGGAGTAGTTTTCTCTCATGCTGGGCTTTCAGGTCTCACCTGTAATTTTCTCCAGAAGAGAAACGTCCTGTACTTCCTGTGGCAAGGAGGCAATCCTTTGACGAACCGCCGCATCCCCTGATGCAGCGTTCTCCAAGTCCTGCAGAGCCTTCACCAGCTCCTCTGTCTGAAGGTGTGTGACAGAGTTTATGTTAAAGAGAACATAAAGAGAATGTTAACAGCCATCAAACAAGGCGAAAACAATGTGACAGGATAAACGGTGGGACAGGAAGAATGAGGCAGACAAGACCAGGACGGAACCATGTGGAAGAAACTAGGAGAAATATTAATGGTAAGGGACAATTTTGCTTTGTGTTTTCGTCATGTATGAAATGTTGCTAAGACGTCCTACCAGCTGGGCTGCAGTGGCGCTTGTGTTTCGAGGGGAATTGTGGCTTCTGTAGTCATCGTCTTCATCGTCTTCATCTTCCTGGATCTTCTGATAGGCTCGCTTCACAGGCTTCTTCTCTTCTGAATAATTAAAGATATCACTAAATTATGAAATTAATAATACAAAATATACTGTGGATACAAAAGCATAAACTCATTTTTCACAATACTAAAATCCATTGCAGTCGTGTGTGTGTGTGTGTGTGTGTGTGTGTGTGTGTGTGTGTGTGTGTGTGTGTGTGTGTGTGTGTGTGTGTGCGTGTGTGTGTGTATTCATGTATAGATTACGGAACAGACTTCTGACCTGCAGGTCTGGGGCTGTTTGTATCTTCTATGGCCAGTTTGAGCTGCTGAATGAAGTCACCTCTGTAGAGACTCCTTTCCTTCCAGATGTTCAGCAGTCTCTCCATGTGCTTTTTACAGTTTTCATCTGCATCACTGCAGGGAAGCAACGCAAAACCACAGCACAGTGAAACGAGATTTAGTTTGAAAGACTTTTACACTGAAAATAGAGCAAAAACTCTGGCATTTGGACATCAACGCTCGTGGCTTCACCTCATCGCAGATTTTTGGTAGGTTGTCACGTGATACCGTACGCGCATTCTATTGGCTGATGGCATCTGGAAGTGCGCGAGTTCCCTGAGTCTCGGACCCATGTGAGACACAAAAGTGCTTAAAAGTCGATAAGAGTGTGGGAAAAGGTAATACAGATATAAGGTCGTTTAGTATCAGTATGGGGAGGGTTCATAAACGTTTAAATTAACGTAAATAAATTTACGTGTGGTTACTGGAACGCATTGACCGCGAGGAACGAGGTCACACTGTATATACAGTGTGTGTGTATATGTATATACACATATACATATATATACATATATACATACATACATATATATACATATACTTATATGTATATGTGTGTGTGTGTGTGTGTGTGTGTACATACATGTCCATTTGCAGTTTGCGGTAGCAACAAACATTGATGACGTTTTGACTTGGATGAGGTTACAGACCAAGAAGAACTCTTTATTTTGAGATGAATTATGTTTTCCTTGTAGGACTAAATGTATATTGTATTTCCAAAAAGGATATTCATTCATTTTCTACCGTTTCATCCGCTGTAGCGGGTCATGGGGAGCTGGTGCCTAACTCAGCTGACATAGGGCGTGAGGCGGGGGACACTCCGGGCACGACGCCAGTGCACCGCGGAGCCATACACAAAGACGGACAACCATGCACACACACACTCACTCCTATGGGCAATTTGGGACTGGCCAATCAACCTGAAGCGCATGCTTTTGGAGGTGGGAGGAAGCCAGAGAACTTGGAAAGAACCCACGCAGACACGGGGAGACCATGCAAACTCCGCACAGAGTGGGACTCGAACCCGGACCCGCCGTGTTGTGAGGCGACAGCGCTACCCATTGCGCCACCGTGCCGCCCCAAAAAGAATATGTGGCAGTAAATTTGTCCACCCACAAACATAGACTTTCTGCACAGACATTACTTCTGGAACACAGTTGTAGCATTACTCTCACCTGGCAACATGTGAGCAGGCGTCAACAAGGACAGACTCAAAGTCTTTAGTGAACTCTGGTCCTTTCTTCTTGCTGTTCTGAATGACATCGTTGGCCAGATAGAGGAACGTCAGCTTCCGGCTACTTTTGGCTGCAGAAAGACGTCAAAACTTTTATTTTACACTATAATATTCATGGTAAATGCACTCAAAAGTCTTGAGTTAAGTTAAATATATTGCTGATCCTACTTTTTGACACTTACTCCGTCACCATTTTCCATCATATCTCGTTCTATTTAGTCAACGTAAACATAGTGATAGCAGAGCAAGACTTTCTAAAATATTCACAAATTTAAAAAAAAGTTTTTCTTTTGAAACAACCTATTGGCTTGATGGCCTTGATTCCTACTATATTTGCATTAAAACACTCACTTATTTGTTTGATTTTTTCAAGAAATTAGTACAATGGAAATACTTTATCAATACATGCCAAATACATCAACACCACTTTTCTATTATTGGAAACTAAAGGCTTTTGTTTGCTGATGACATAAATACTAATTTATAAGCTTCTTTACATTATTCTGGATTGTCAAATAAGATTTTTTTGCTCATCTGTGACTCAGATTTTTCAGGCCAGCATAAGAAGTCAAATTTACATTATTTTTTCAATTCTGATTGAACATGGCAGTGGTGTAATTCCTGCTCAAGTGTTTACTGTCAGAATTCATGTTGATTTAAACATGCTCACATCAGACTTTTGTCAACAAAGTCAAATATGCAGAATGTTGCAAAATAAAAATGTGAGATGAGGTTGCAAATTGGGGGAAAGAGAAAAAAAACATGCAAAATGCTTCAACCAAATGCTATTTTTGCATTCAAGGATTACCTGATTAATGACAACACCACCTTGTCTCAGGTGCAGTGACAACGTGATCAGTGAAGTTATACGTTCCAATATTTTAGCTGAACATAATCAGCTTCACTCCAAGGACATAGAGACAGCTCTTACCCTTTTTCAGCTCTCTGTGCCACACTTTGACGATGAGGGCTGAGTGTTTGCGATGGTGGATGATCCACAGGGACAGAGTCTGGACGCTCTGCTGAGAGCTGCTCAGCTCCGTCAGCTTCTTCTCCAGGGCCGACTCAGAGAACGACGACATGACGGTGGAAGTGTTCGCTTCCCCCTACAAATCCGACGGACCCCGACCCACTCTGAAGCGCCCGGGCTCCAACCTAGTTAGGAGAAACTGTCACTGTTATCAAATCAAAAGTTTTTCCGTTAACTTACTAACATGCAGCGTTCATCTATCCCTCAAGATGTTGCTTCAAACGACCTTTTTTTTTGTTTTTTTTATCTAACTGAGCCAAACCACTGGACAACCCTGAAGGTGAGAGTTTGTGTCAGTCCCCTCTTCTTCACCGCCTGTCCTGTTTGTTTACAGCCGCGGCTAATATTAGCTCGACGGGCTAAGCAGCCATCTGCACACCGCTGCAGACCGAAGTCGCGCAAAGCCCCGGCGTTTAAAAACTAATTTGCAATTCTATAAATATTTTGCACTGTTCGCGTGTTTTATGACGCTGATAAACTACCACATTAGAAAAACACTGCTAAAACCTACCAGTCACACTCACAGTTTTGTCTTGGCTTCTCTAACTTATCAGGAAGATTCGCTCGAAAACATGGCAGCCTGCGCGTTCACCTCGACGTATTTGGGTCGCATAGTAGTGACGTCACTGGATGGTCCCAGCATCCCATCTATCCTCTTTATCCAGGGATGAAATGAATGAAGCTGTCAATAAAGGACAGCGAGACTGATCACAAGACGATGACATTATCTGCACCTTGTTAACTCACGATGTGACATCAAACACGAACAAGAAATTATGTTTAAGTGAAACAAAGAAAATACCATGAGTGTGTTTTATATCTATTAGCCTTAGTAAAAGTAGCACAGCAAGGGCCCCAAGTAAATACCATTGATGGGCCACTATAAATAAAGAGCGGGCCAATCATAGCCCGAGGTGGGATTTTATATTATGTTTGGTAAAAATGGGTTCATTTTGACCCACCATACAGTCCACAAACTGAGCATGCAGCTATTTTTCTCAACTCATAGTGTCAGCATTCTGTAACAGATGTCTGTCAAATGTCATAAACCTTAAAGAAGAAGAGTGGTTGTTAACACAATGACCTCCTCAGGTCACCTCATTTAAATGAAATTTGCTTTAACCCTTCAACTGTCATGGCTTCAGCAAGTACAAAAAGTAAAGCTGATAGTGAAAGCCACCACTTCCAGGAAAGGTGTAATTCACAATATATTTTGAAGAAAACTCAAAATAATTGTCTGCCTGATTTGCCATGAGAGCCTTGTGTAAGGAATATAACAAGAAGAGATACTATAAGTCAAAACAAGCTAATGGGTCCTTTTTAATGGAAAACACATCAAAAACTACCGGTTCTCCTCTCCCTTCACCTGATGAGGCTCCACCTCACCTGATGGAGCTGATGAAGCTTCAATCCCTTTCTTGTATTTTTACTGGTAGCTAGATAAGGGCAGGTTTACAGAGATGTGAAGCAAATGTTAAGATCGTTTGGCTGCATATACTGTCTTTGTGTGAGCAAACATTCACACAAATACAAAAACAAGAACAGTTTGAGATCACATTTAAGTGACTCCCAGCTCAGTAACATTTTAATACTGCTCTCTCTACCCAGTCCTGCCATTCGTACTGAGATACAGTTTCACTCTTCCTATCAGTGGCAGTGGGTCATCTGTTGTTCTATTATCAGAGTAAAATAACTGTTATCACACAGAGTTATATTCTATGTGACCTGATGTGTTCATCCAAATGTTTACATTTGGGTGCTGTTTTAAATTGACTGGAACACTTTCACACTGTCAAATTTGGCCCTCCTGACATACGGTTTGGACAACACTGAACTTTATCCATTATAACCGACAGAGATTAATCACATGACACAGCTTGGACATGTCGGGATTTCTTAGGCAGCCAAAATTTATTAATCTTTCAAAAAAGAGTGTACATTAGTACATTTTAAAAACTTTGACTGCAAAATCTGATATTTTTCCACATGTTATAGGTTTGAATTCATTTTAAACTGATTTATCTTTGGGTTTCTGATCCAAACAAGACATTTTAAACCATGACAATTTATTGAGAGAAATTTTGATGCAAAATTTTCATAGTTTTCTGTTGAACTGATTAAATGATGAATTCAATTACACAACAACTATGTAGCCTGGCCTAATAACTCCATCTGCAGAGGCTGAATACAGTACAGATAAACCTGGTGGTTGGATGTCACTGTTCACGACAGTGTCAGAACTGTGTAACACTGACATCTTGAGGTGGAATCAGTTCAGGTTCTGAAGAAACTGTGATGTCAAACACTTTAACTGTAATATCACTAGGGGGAAGTGCAGGCAAAGAAATATCCCACTTCCAACCCAGTCTATGTGTGAGTCTGTGCTCTTATATTCATTATAACACAATAATAATTGCTGTTTACCACGATTACTGTGTTTTTATTATTTCTGTACAATCCAGACTTCTACAGTGTTTGTCCTCTCACCTCCTACTCTGTTCAAACGGTCAATAAGGCACAATAAGGCCTTTCATAGCTTTTGTTATTACTGGACATCTTTTAGAAGTTTTGAGGCTTTAATATGACTGAAGTCATCCTGTCATACGTCATACACTGTGTAATACTTGGCTGTCACAAAACCATCATAGGAAGAAAGATCCTTGAAGTATGAAGAGAACCAATATGTCATAACAATACGTCATTAGTAAGAGTAGAGTACTGAGTAAATAAAGGTCTCACCGTCTCACTGTTGGTGTCGTTAACATTATCTGTTTAACATCCATCTATTCATCTTCAACCGCTTATCCGGGGCCAGGTCGTAGTCCGTCTGTCAATCTCACGTTCCATCCTTCCCTCACTCATGAACAAGATGCCAAGATACTTAAACTCCTCCACAGAGAAAAAAAACACACGGTCCTTGGTTTTAGCCTCAACCAGCTGAGACTTCTCAGTAATTTCACACAGGTGACTGTGTCAGGTGAGTCATAGTCCCAGAGTAGGGGCATCAAACCATCACTGAAGACTGGGGCTAAACGGTGGGCTAAGGGGGGGAATGGGAAGCTAGATCAACAAAAGCACAAACCACAAGCACAAACTTGTGATTACAAAATTAATTAAAACACAGTCAAAGTTGCAAATCAAACAAATAATTGTTTCCTAAAATAATGATTCAAATCACATCATACATAATGAGAATATTTCTAATGTAAACAGGCTGGCAAAAAAAATCACAAATATTTCAAAAAGCAATGGTGATACGGAAAAAAGAAAAGGAAAGACAAGAGTTTTTTTTTTTAAATATTTTTCTCTCTGATGCCATTTTGTCGGAACCTCATGTTCTTTGTTGAAAGTTCACAGTGGTTTGCCGTTGGGTTCTGAGCTGTGGAAACTCTCAGAATGGAGTGGACTTGAGCATCAGTGAGACGACTTCTTTGTGTGGTTTTGTTCATCTCACACCGGTCTGAGCATGCAGAGCGTTCTAGGAGCCCGTAGTGGAAGCTGGGGCATCGCTTCAGGGAAGATCCTGGGGAACCGTGCGGGTCCCACAGTGACACACACACTTTGCGTTGAGTGTTCCTGTACATTTAAGTTCTATCAGCTCCATCTGGATGTTTGCATTCTCTGTGGGTGATGCAGAATCAGATTTGAAACTGCTGGTAAGGAGTAGATGTAAATTTGGTAACATTGTAATTCATGTCAGCATTAAAGCCACCTGATTACATCACAGGTCACCAAAGTTAGTACTGAATCTTTGTGTAATCCTCTGATCCCCATCCCAACTTGGTCTGTGATGATTTATTGAGCCACATGTCTTCAATTACTTGCTGGGGTGGAGTCCCATAGAGTGGACTTTGTTGATAATTAGTACTTTCCGATATAGAGCTGGTCTGATTAGAGAGACGTCATTCAGTGCAGGCACCTTCATATCTGTCTATCTTCTTATTGGACTAGAATCCTGCACACCCAAGTTCCAATCTCCCAGTTCAAGTCTATGAGAAATACGTCAAAGGGATCATATATTTAAAAAAAATTGTTCAAGTGTAAAACAAACAGGTCCTGTATCGACTGTACAAACACAAACTGGTGAATGGTGCTCAAACATGCTGATCAGACTCAGTAATGTGACAACAGGAGTGATTTGCATCGCCCAGCCCTGTTTACGAGAGCCCACTTCCCTCTCCACGGATAAGGTTGCATTCATTCCCAACATGAAGTGTGGTGTGTCCAGCAGTGAGGTACCAGTGTGTCGCAATGCTGTCGCTCCAAGCTATAAACACAAGTTGCTCAGTTATACAGTAGTTATACAGGTATAACACGGCTTATGTCCCTTCAAGTTATGTCGTTCTCGCTTATAAAAAAAAAAAAACACGGAAAAATAAAAATCAAGTTCACATCATTTTACTCAACTTCATATCTGTCCACCACAAAACTTGGAAACGTAATATCACTAGTGTTAGAAATGACTAAAAACCATGAACTACATTCCCCCTCCACTCCAAAGGGTGGTGGAAGTTCTTCCTGTTTGTCATTGCCTCCCCCATACATACAGGTAAGAATAGGCAGGACTTTTCTTGTCAACAAACACATGCTGCTGGAAGCTGGTGATGTATGCTGTGTCTTCTGATATTTCATTGTAAGTTAAGTTTGTCTGCATTGTATACCATTTAAGTTATTTCATGTTAGTAATTTAATTTTGTATTTTACTAATTTCACGTTTGGACCAATTGTTTATTGGACATAGTATGGTAATTGTTTGCCTGGGTCACAGAACCATTAGTATACGTCACTGGCACTCATCCAAATGGTCAACAATAAAGGACTTGAATGCAACCTTTGCTTCCTGTGTGGTCAGTGTGGCTGCCAGCTAGAACCTTAATTCCCAACAACTAGTAAACTGTTAAAAGCAGGTAAAATTGTGTTACTGTAAAATGAATAGGCTGAGCGATGCACCGGCTGCTTGTCCTGAGCTTCTCCCCGCCTGTAAGTCAGCCAGGATAAGCACCATGACGGATCGTTCGATCAATCGATCGATAGATAGATAGATAGATAGATAGATAGATAGATAGATAGATAGATAGATAGATAGATAGATAGATAGATAGATAGATAGATAGATAGATAGATAGATAGATAGATAGATAGATAGATAGATAGCATCATCTATTCACTTCTCAGGCACAAGTTTAAAGTGCTCTACTACTGCATGCATGTCACATATTGAATAGTTGGGTAAAGACATTCTGTGCACTGAATGTCTTTACCCAACAGAATGATTTTACTGTAACCATAAATTTATACATGCGTGCAGTATTTACTCCTGTGAACATTAAGTCTTCTTCTCTTGTGACATCAACAATATCAGCTGCAATCCCAAACAGGTGTCTGCATCATCCTCAGCCTCACCAGACTGATCAAGTTGCATAATGATGGTAATGTTATGCAAGGCACTGTCGACTGTCAACCAATAGGGGGCACTGTATGACAGAGAATTAGAAAGTTACGCAAAGTTCAGGCTCCAAACATGTTGCAATCCATCACCAGAATTCCTCTCCTTCATGGTGTACCCTAGAACTGGAGCACACTGAAGCACACGTGTAATTGTTTGCGTTTTATCCAAACTGTTGAAAGTGTTAATATCAATAAGTTAAGATGAAACGTGGGAGAGATGAAGAGCCTGAAAAAGTCTCACACACCACTAAACCATTGGTTTATTCTGTAGTGTACAGCTGGAATATCAGAAGGGTATGTGGTCAGAAGGATATGTGGTTACATGAGTTTGCTCAAAGGTAAGCTGAGGAGCCAAAATCTTTTTTTTTTTTTAGGTTATACTTCTCAATTCTACAGTGCTCTGAACAAAAGAAGAACATAAGACTAAAAAAACCAAGCAATCTTGAACAGATATTTGCAGCGACAATCTCAATGACACTCACTGGTCGTTCTGGTCATGGGACATTTCATGTGACTCATAGCTATTATTTCGGAATTGGAAGAAAATCCCCACTTAATTCATTCAAAGACTTAAAGATTTGAATATGTCACAATGGCTCAGCGGTAGAGCCCCCCCCGGATCAGAGAAGGGTGGATCGATTCCCGCTCCCGCCCAGACACCCGGAGTGTGAGCTGACAATGGGAGGTGTCAGCTCACCTCCCGGCCAGTGCCGAGGCACCCTTGAGCGAGGCGCCCTTGAGCAAGGCGCCTTCCCCCTTAAAAGGTGACCCCCGTAAGTCCCCATGTACTGTTTGATGTTGTGTGTACTAATTGCATACTAACAAGCCCCTTGTGTGCTGTGGTTGTGTTTCAGGGGCCTGTACACACACACTGTAACTAACACAAATGTACATCTGAGTGGAAAAGTAATTTCCCCATCTGGGAATCAATAAAGTATACTTTCTTTCTTTCACGTTCATAATCATATTGTCTTCAGCCGCTAATCTGAATCCGGGTCACGGGTTATCCAGCTATCCCAGCTGACTACGGGTGGAGTACACCCGGGACCAATTGCCATTTCATGGCAGGGCCACACAGACACCCACTCACACTTTACACTCATACCTAGTGACCAATTCACCAAAGCTGCTTTGTTTTGTGGGTGGAAGCTGGAGAGCTCGGAGTGAACCTGTGAAAAACACAACATGCAAACTCCTCACAGAGAAGGCCTGGGTGGAATCGAATCAAGGACCTTCTTCCTGTGGAGTAACAGCAAGGTCAGTGGGGCGGCGCTACCATGGTGCTCTACCACTAATGATTTCCCCCAGCCCCCAGGAAAAAATAGTGACTGATAATTAATTCTTGTATAATCTTTCCCAAATAACCCTTTTCCTGCAGTCATACTACATTTCACTCATTCAGGTTAGTGAAGTCAGGGAAAACCGGTTTGTGCTGTATGCTGAAGACATGTAGCTGGCTACAAGCGAGAGGTGGGGTACACCCCTGAAAAGACGTGAGCTCATTTTGGGGCCACATGCATGCCCACACTCACAGAACGTTTGGTGTGACCAATTCACACATGCAGAGACAGGGAGAACATACAAACTCCACACAGAAAGGAATCAAACCCAGAACCTTCTTGCAGTGAGGCACCAGCACTACGCACTGAAATTCATAGTTTAAATAACTTTTAGGAGAGCTATGGCCCAAGGAATGATCCATTAGCCATAGATGATGATGAGGTTCATCATCTTGATACAGAATTTTGAAAAATTGCATGGAAATTACTTAGAATGCTTATCGAAACATCCCAATAAGATGTATCACATTATATATTCAAGCGAAATTCCATATTTATGCCTGCGAATGACTGAGATAAATATGCTACAGATCTGACAGAATCCTCATTACGTCACTGTACGGTGACGTATGAGGGTTGGTAACTTGCTTCGCATTTATTTCTCTGTACGTCATTCATACATGACTTAATTTCGTACTTCTCTTATAAGCATTTAATTTACTTGGTACTCCAAAGTCAAAATAAAGTTTTTTTAATTTTAGTTTTTTTTTATGAATAAAAGTGAAGATAACCGACATTAAAACCACGGGAACGTTACCTCTTGAAACGTATCTACGTCATAATTATGAAAACATGACTTGCAATTCTAAAATTATATAAAACCACACTGTAAGTAATCAACCATCTGATCCATTGAACGCCAGTCTGCAGTCTTCCTCTTTTCTTCTTATTTGTGTTCTTGTTTGTGCACCTTCACCTTCATTCACTTTGGATGCTCGTGCACTTCCGGAACTTTCGTAATACCTTCTTCGTGCAGAGCGCGTGCGGACACCGACAGGAACTCTTTCAACGAGAAACTGATGAATGAGCTACAGACAAACCCTGCATCTCATTACCACTGGAGAAACAAAATCTTTGCACCTGGAGGGACCCGCCGTCTAAAGTAGAACAAAAGGTGAGAGACATGGCGGTTTAACGTCCGCTGCCACGTGTTTAGTGTCAGTGAAACCAGCGATGTTTGGCTTTCCGGTGCTGCGGAGCGTTAATTAGACTCCAGACAATGGAGCAGCGTGCTGTACTTCAGCTCCTCCGCTTCCTCCTGCCTGCATTGCTGCTGCTGCTTTCTTCCGTGTTACGAAACCAGCAGCACACCGCCTTCCTTTTTATTTTTTCACAAACAGGCAAGCGGAGATGAACCCTGCGGGTCACACCGAGAGCAGACACTTGATACCTCCGCGGGGTTAAATAGGTTCGCTGAAACTGACAACCAGCAAAATCATGGCAGTGTTACCCCAGAGTCAGTCTAGGAGGGCAACCCCAAGGGGAAAGGGCGTACATAAAAGTGTTCTGTAAAGCCAGTGTCCGTTTAGATGCTGAACATTTTTATTATTGCTTGACATTACTTATCAAACGTTTGTTTAAAGTTGCCAGCATACTTTGCCTACCTCTTTGTGCAAGGGGTAGTTAAATAATAGTCCAGAGGCTGTAGTGGAGGAGCTCAGAGGTGAAAGAGCAGACTGGAGAACATGACCTCCACTGAAGGAGCTGGTCAGGTCTGCTGGAGTCAAAAATATTTACCACATTGAACAGGAGGAGGTTAGTGCCGTTACTGTATATCAACACAGAGATTTAATACAGAGGAAATGTAGACTCAAATTTGATATGGAATCTTACTGAGGATATAATAATAATAATAATAATAATAATGGCTCCACAGTGCAGTGGTGTTGCGTTCAGAGTGTACCCCGCCTCTTGCCTGTAAGTCAGCTGGGATAGGCTCCAGCAAACTTTGTTTTCCGCAACAGTGGAAGAAGCAGTCCAGAAGATATGAATAATGAATAATTATTGTTGTTGTTATTAGGTTAATATAACTTGATTGATTGCTTTATTTTGTTGTTAGTGCGACCATTATTTATACACAGTGTTAAAGATGTATAAATGTATCATCCACAGAGTTCATTTTACCTCAAAGTAGTGCATCCCTGGGATGCGCTTCAAGAAGAAATTGTGCATCCCAACATGACGTTTATGCATCCCAAAAGTAACTAGAACCAATGCAGTCACAGACTGCAACATCCCATGACACCCCTAAATTCAAAATTTTACTCTGACCTACTTGCATAGGTCGAAGATCAAAGCTAGTGCTCTGACCTACTGTCATTGATCTATGGTCTCACACTGGCCTCCTCCGTCATCTGTCTATCTTATCCAGTTCCTGAGTGTACAAAAGTTGAAATTTGACCTTGACCTAGTTCTCTCAAGGTCATCATCTCATTTTAATCCCCTTTGATGCCCGAGTAATGTGCTTTTTGTTTCATCTTTCTATCTGCAATAGTTTCGAAGATATTTGGTGTACATACAAACTGACCGACAGACGAACGAAGACACAAACACTGACAATTACAATTAATGGCTTTGAAGTGGGATGTAATAACAGAATATATGGTAGAAGCGTACGTAAGAATTGAGTTTTGCCAATAGTCCAATATAAAAACTAAACTGTTTTAATGTTTTCGTTAAACATCATAACTTCTTCTTCTTCTTTTCCTTTTGGCTTTTCCCTTCAGGGGTCGCCACAGCGAATCAACCGCCTCCATCTAACCCTGACTTCTGCATCCTCTTCTCTCACACCAACTACCTTCATGTCCTCTTTCACTACATCCATAAACCTCCTCTTTGGTCTTCCTCTAGGCCTCCTGCCTGGCAGTTCAAAACTCAGCATCCTTCTACCAATATATTCACTATCTCTCCTCTGGACATGTCCAAACCATCTCAGTCTGGCCTCTCTGACTTTATCTCCAAAACCTCTAACATGTGCTGTCCCTCTGATGTACTCATTCCTGATCCTATCCTTCCTGGTCACTCCCAGAGAGAACCTCAGCATCTTCATCTCTGCTACCTCCAGCTCTGTCTCCTGTCTTTTCCTCAGTGACACTGTCTCTAGACCAAACAACATCGCTGGTCTCACCACAGTTTTGTACACCTTTCCTTTCATTTTAGCTGAAACTCTTCTATCACACATCACACCTGACACTTTTCTCCACCCATTCCATCCTGCCTGGACACGCTTCTTCACCTCTTTTCCACACTCTCCATTGCTCTGGACTGTTGACCCCAAGTACTTAAAATCCTCCACCTTCTTGATCTCTTCTCCCTGTAACCTCACTCTTCCACTTGGGTCCCTCTCATTCACACACATGTACTCTGTCTTACTGCGGCTAACCTTCATTCCTCTCCTTTCCAGGACAAACCTCCACCTCTCTAGCTTCTCCTCCACCTCTTCCCTACTCTCACTGCAGATCACAATGTCATCTGCAAACATCATAGTCCATGGAGATTCCTGTCTAACCTCGTCTGTCAGCCTGTCCATCACCATAGCGAACAAGAAGGGGCTCAGAGCTGATCCCTGATGCAGTCCCACCTCCACCTTGAACTCCTCTGTCACACCTACAGCACACCTCACCACTGTCTTACAGTCCTCATACATGTCCTGCACCGCTCTAACATACTTCTCTGCCACTCCAGACTTCCTCATACAATACCACAGTTCCTCTCTGGGCACCCTGTCATAAGCTTTCTCCAGATCTACAAAAACACAATGCAGCTCCCTCTGGCCTTCTCTGTACTTCTCTATCAACATCCTCAAAGCAAATACTGCATCTGTAGTACTCTTTTTTGGCATGAAACCATACTGCTGCTCACAAATGCTCACTTCTGCCCTTAGTCTAGCTTCCACTACTCTTTCCCATAACTTCATTGTATGGCTCATCAGCTTTATTCCTCTGTAGTTGCCACAACTCTGCACATCTCCCTTGTTCTTAAAAATGGGCACCAGCACACTTCTCCTCCACTCCTCAGGCATCTTCTCACTATCTAAGATCCTGTTGAACAACCCAGTCAGAAACTCTACTGCCACCTCTCCTAGACACTTCCAAACCTCTACAGGTATATCATCAGGACCGACTGCCTTTCCACTCTTCATCCTCTTCAGTGCTCTCCTCACTTCATCCTGGCTAATCTTTGCTACATCCTGGTCCACAACAGTCACCTCTTCTAGTCTTTGTTCTCTCTCATTTTCCACGTTCATCAACTCCTCAAAGTACTCTTATCATCTTCCCATCACACTGCTGGCACCTGTCAATAGACTTCCATCCCTATCCTTAATCACCCTAATCTGCTGCACGTCCTTCCCATCTCTATCTCTCTGTCTTGCCAGCCTGTATAGATCAGTCTCTCCCTCCTTACTATCCAATCTAGCATACAAGTCATCATAAGCTTCTTGTTTGGCCTTTGCTACCTCTACCTTCACCTTACGCTGTATCTCCCTGTACTCCTGTCTACTCTCCTCAGTCCTCTCAGTGTCCCACTTCTTCTTAGCTAACCTCTTTCTTTGTATACACTCCTGTACCTCCTCATTCCACCACCAAGTCTCCTTATCTACTTTCCTTCCAGATGACACACCAAATACTCTCCTACCTGTCTCCCTGATCACATTAGCTGTAGTTGTCCAGTCATCTGGAAGCACCTCCTGACCACCCAGAGCCTGTCTTAACTCCTTCCTAAAGGTCATGCAACACTCTTCCTTTTTTAGCTTCCACCATTTCGTCTTCTGCTCTGTCTTTGTCCTCTTCATCTTCCTCACCACCAGAGTCATCCTACACACCACCATTCTATGCTGTTTGGCTACACTCTCGCCTACCACTACTTTGCAGTCACTGATCTCCTTCAGGTTACATCGTCTACACAAGATGTAGTCTACCTGTGTGCTCCTACCACCACTCTTATAGGTCACCCTATGTTCCTGCCTCTTCTGGAAGAAAGTATTCACTACAGCCATTTCCATCCTTTTTGCAAAGTCAACTACCATCTGTCCTTCTGCGTTCCTCTCCTGGATACCAAACCTGCCCATCACTTCCTCATCACCTCTGTTACCTGCACCAACATGTCCATTGAAGTCTGCACCGATGACAACTCTCTCACTTCTAGGTATGCTCTGCATCACTTCATCAAAGTCCAACCAGAATTTCTCCTTCTCCTCCAGCTCACATCCTACCTGTGGGGCATACCCACTAACAACATTGAACATCACACCTTCTATTTCTAGCTTCAGACTCATCACTCTATCCGACACTCTTTTTACCTCCAGGACATTCCTAACAAACTCCTCCTTCAAGATAACTCCTACTCCATTTCTCTTTCTATCTACACCATGATAGAACAACTTGAACCCTGCTCCTAAATTTCTAGCCTTGCTACCTTTCCACCTGGTCTCCTGGACACACAGTATGTCTACCTTCCTCCTCTGCATCATGTCGACCAACTCTCTACCTTTTCCTGTCATAGTTCCAACATTCAACGTCCCTACTCTTAGTCCTATACTCTTGGCGCTCCTTTTCTGTTTCTTCGTGCGAACGCACTTTCCTCCTCTCCTTCTTCGACCAACAGTAATCCAATTTCCACCGGCGCCCTGTAGGTCAACAGCGCCGATGGCGGTCGTTGTTAACCCGGGCCTCGACCGATCCGGTATGGAAGTCATATGTTTGATTCGCATCTTTGATTTGGCAAAAGTTTTACGCCGGATGCCCTTCCTGACGCAACCCTCTGTATTTATCCGGGCTTGGGACCGGCACAATAAGACACTGGCTTGTGCCCTCTTGCGGCTACATTGTTAAACATCATAACTGTTTAAGTAAAAAGAAAAAGAATAAAATTATATATTAGTTTTATCAAAATGTTAAAGTTTGGTAGTCATTTAAAATAACTGTTTTAGAAATAAAGAAAGATGTAATAAAGTGTTTCCTTTCACTTTTGCTTTTCACTCAATAGTTTTCTGTACCTTTCATGTACTGTGTTGTCCTGTTGACACTTCACCAAGGTGACAGAGCCTTCTCCATCCACATTTTAGTAATATCTGTCAGTAATATCTGTCCTTTTTTCTTCATTAACTCTTGTTTTTTATGCAAAAAAGCACTCATTGTCACCTGCTTTTTCTCCAACTTTTGCATCATTTTTGAAGACTTCTTCCTTCCCATCTCTCTCTGTCTTGCCAACCTTTATACCTCCTTACTGTCCGACCTAGCATGCAAGTCATCATAAGCCCCTTGTTTGACCTTTGCTACCTCTACCTTCACCTTACCCTGCATCTCCTTGTACTCCTGTCTACTCCCCTCAGTCCTCTCAGTGTTCCACTTCTTCTTAGCTAACCTTTTTCTCTGTATACACTCCTGTACCTCTTCATTCCACCACCAAGTCTCCTTATCTACTTTCCTTCCAGATGACACACCAAATACTCTACCTGTCTCCCTGATCACATTAGCTGTAGTTGTCCAGTCATCTGGAAGCACCTCCTGACCACCCAGAGCCTGTCTTAACTCCTTTCTAAAAGTCATGCAACACTCTTCCCTTTTCAGCTTCCACCATTTCGTCCTCTGCTCTGCCTTTGCCCTATTCATCTTCCTCACCACCAGAGTCATCCTACACACCACCATCCTATGCTGTTTGGCTACACTCTTACCTGCCACTACTTTGCAGTTGCTGATCTCCTTCAGATTACATCATCTGCACAAGATGTAGTCCACCTGTGTGCTCCTACCTCCATTCTTATAGGTCAACCTATGTTCCTGCTTCTTCTGGAAGACAGTATTCACTTTAGCCTTTTCCATCCTTTTTGCAAAGTCAACTACCATCTGTCCTTCTGCATTCCTCTCCTTGATACCAAACCTGCCCATCACCTCCTCATCACCTCTGTTTCCTGCACCAACATGTCCATTGAAGTCTGCACCAATGACAACTCTCTGACTTCTATGTATACTCTACATCACTTCATCAAAGTCCAACCAGAATTTCTCCTTCTCCAGCTCACATCCTACCTGTGGAGCATACCCACTAACAACACTAACATACCCACTAACAACCCACTAAGGGGTGGCAGTGGCTCAGTGGTAAAGCGGGCAGTAGAGTGGGTCGTCCTATGATTCAAGATCGGTGGTTCGATTCCCGCTCCCGCCCAAAAAAAATACCTGGAGGTGAGCTGACAGTGGGAGGTGTCAACAGGATGCTTTTGCTTGCTCTGGAGGGTCTAACTAAGTCCTCGCTCACTGCAGGGTGTAAAACGAGCAGACGTTGTGTTACGAGCAGACATCGTGTTGCTGTCTGGCCAATTTTAATAAGGCAGAATCACGCAGGTGAGTCATGACGAGAAACTCGCGTTAGAAACTTGCGTGAGATCAAAACATAATGGTGATTTCCGGGTTTTAAATTTAAGTGGAGAAATGGAATATTTTTGTTGAAGTGCATTTAAAGTTTGCGTCCCAGGGATGCACACTGTCTGACGATTGTGCGTCCCTGTCAGAAAATGTGCGTCAAAGAAACAAGGACACACGCATACGAGAACACTGCATCCATAGTTGTGCATGTCATTTGAAAGCTCATGAATGCAAATGAAAACAGCTGGTCCAATATTTGGGGCAGTGTGTAAATATTTCAAGCAAGACAGTGACAAATGTCCTGGACACTGACAGGAAGACAAAAGTTGACTGGAAATGTGCAAAAATTCTCTGTTCATGTGACAGTAAAGTCAGGAATTCTTCCAATGTTAAAAATAAATGTTTTTTTGAAGTTTCTGTCTGTGATGAGTAAAGTACTAAGCAAATATGTAGATTACATTAGATATTGGAAAACCTTGAAGGCTGAATCAGAAGCAGCTGGACATTAATTTAAGTCAGGTTTTGATTCAACCTTTGGATGGATAGAATTTTGTTGTAAAGACCAAAAAAAGGGTGGATCTGTGACTTTGTTTCTAAGAGCAACTATCTTAAGTCATGTAGTTACGCACAAACCTGTTTAAAATTTCTCAGACATGCAGGCATCAGGAAGGGGACAGGCGATTACATCTAGTGAAGAAACTTTCAGAAAAGGATATGCTGACTCTTCCGAACAGCTGTTTTCCAATTTCCATAGGAGAGACATGGATTTATCACTTTTCTTGGGTTTGTTTTCATGGTGAAAGAATAGTGGTGTTGCACAGAAGAGGAGAAGGGAATCTTGAGGAAATGCTCAGCCTTGAAGATTTAAAGTCTTACAATGTTTTGGTTTGTAAAACTTATCTGTGGTCAGTTTAAATCTTTTGTTAGCTGAGCTGGACTTTGGTAAAGCTTGGTCAACTATTTTGGCTTTCACTGATGACCAGACTTTTGCAACACTGATCTGCCTGCCTCTGCTGTCAGTTCTGTTTCACAGACCTTGTTCTTTTTGATTTGACCTTGAATCAGATATCATTGAACCACAAGAAGAGGATATAACCAGAAGGAAGCTTATCAGATGAAACCCTCTCACCTCACTTTTAACTTTTGTTCATTCATTTAAGAAACCCTCAGGTTAAAGTTCTGCTGGATAAAATTAAGAATCTGTTTTATGTGAAAAGTTTCCCAGTTTATGAGTCTTCAAAGGCTTAAAACTACATAAACTGGACATCAAAAGTTTTTTTTTGTAATTATTAATTTTAAGGAACTAGACTCATGTTTCTGGGTGTGTACTGGTGAGAAGGGCTACACTCTGTACTTTCTTACATCAGGCTGTCTGGAATAGATTATGTATTATATTTTCACAAACCATATGAATATCATTTAAAGTTTTACGTCAAGCTGCCTATGAATGTTTTCACAGTGAAAACTGCCAAAACAAAGAAAAAGTTAAACGTGTAAATTCTTGTCACCATAGACCACACTGGTTCATTAAATGTTATTTTATTTGTTTTGCTCCCATTTTCACCCATGTGCTGATTTTGGCAGGATACTCTGGGGGCACTTTTATCTTTTTATCACGCCGCTTGATCCTTAGATCGTTAATGTAGTCTGTTCTTGGTGCTGAGCTCAGCAGGAGGCTGAGTTCAGGAACATGGCGCTCGAAATGCCACCGGAATAACTGAAGGATGAGCTGCTGGCTTCCTTGAATGCTGTGCTGGTAATAGCTGGTGGTCACCAGGTGGGATTTCAGGCTAGTGTTTCATTATTTCTAGTTCATCTTTCAATGGAAGGAGGGTTATTTTACTTGTTGACTTGTATTATAGTAGTCAGAATCAAACAGAAAATAATGCTATCATGATGTTGAGGTTTGGTCAGTGCAAACAAGTGAGGACAACAGTTACACTGATAATCTAAAGATCTAAGTAGTTGGATATAAAATGAGCTTCAACTTGGTTGTTATTGCACAAACTGTATAAATACACTTATATAATGAATGAACCAAAACAAAATGTTCTGTCTGACACAACAAATTTCTTCTCGGTCAAAATTATTATATGATTTGATTTAATTTGTCTAAAACATCAACACTTCTTTGTCACAGAGTGTTTTGTGTGAAGCCATGAAAAACAGAAAAGAAACTGATGAGGACTAGACGGCTGCCCCGTTCTCGCTGGTCATGAATTCTGAAACAGTTGGGGAGGGTCTCTTCGACCTATAACTCCTTTTTAAACAGCAAGGGGTTGCCATCCAGGCTGACTGACTGACGGACTCTGGCTGCTCATTCAGAGAAGACCTTTACATCACAGTGGGAAATATATATTGAAGTAGAGACTCAGTGACATTCTAACCACCTCCGCTCTTGGCTGGAGATTTAAAATTCTGGAGCAGGAATGGAGGGGGAATGTAGAGCAACTGAGACGGCGACCTCTGCTGTCTCCTATGGGTTTCTGGTTCCTGTCCAGTTTACCTTTATTCATAAAACCGTAATGTTAAAAAGAATTATTGCAGCACTCCACAGTTGTCTGGGTTTCTTCACTCAACCTGCTGTTCGTTGTCATTTTACCGTATATGTTCTATTCTAAAGCTGATGTCAATTATAAGGAAGCTGGTTCAAGCTCCTGATGTTCATACTGTTACACTCAGACATACTGTATATGATGAGCTAATTCTGAAGTTATTTTTGACATGCAGGTTAATTGTTAGCAGAAAAATAGCATATTAGCCATGTGAATAGCTTTAGCCCTGGTATTTTCAGCCCACTGAATGTGAAGCTCTTTCTTTGCTTCTGTTTGTCTGGGAAGGGCAAAAAGTTTCTCAAGGAGTCCCTCGTTGACATAACAGGATATTTTTCCTGTTCTGCTGTCTTTGACAAATGTGTTCATAATAGTTGTAGGGATTTCTTCCAGTTGTACATTTTGTAGGCATTGGCCTTACTGTGGATGGTAAGGTAAGTTTCTTACTTGCTTTTAAACACAACACTTATATTCATTCTTTTATATGTATTTAAATGTTATGAGGAGACATGAGAATAACATCAGAGCTTCCCTCAATGATCAATGGGAGGTCACCAGACCTGTTCATGAAGGACTGGGTGCACAACATCAACTGGATTAAACAACAGAATTCAACTCTAGGCACCCTCTTAGCCACTTCACTCCTCTGGAAATTAGTGGTTGTGTTTAATAGATTACAGTCAAGACTGTTAGCTGATGGTACTCTGGTGGTCTTCAGAATTCTTCAATACAATAGACTACACTTTAAGTAACGACTAATACAGTAGTTATATTGAGTAGATTCTCAGTGGATAAGCTCCACCCACATTAAGCATTGTAATCACTTAAATGATTGTGTATTTGGTGAATCTGTTTTTTTATTGTATTAACAATTGATGAAGATGAGGTGAGTGTTGCATGACCAGTCAGTTATTTTAACAGTAGTACACATCATGGTGAAAAGTATGATCATGTGTGTACTGTTCAGTTCTCAACTGGAGGTAAATTGACTACCTCTGTTCCCTCTGGACAGTTTTCTCTTTAATGGAAAGATCCAAGTTGTTGTGATGAAGGAACTGCCTGTAGCGCATCAACTTTTAATGATTTAACATCCTCTCCCTCAATCCATGTGCACTCAAGTTTCCCTTCCGCAGTTGAGGATTTTATTGGCCAGTCCAAGTTTATGTGGATTTCTCAGATTTCTCGTGTTAATCTCTTTGAGGAGGAGGATTTCATGACTTCTCTGGGCCTTCATGATTTGTGAGTGATAATAGAGTTGTAACATGAGACACTGTAGATTTTACTGCTCTGATTTCCTCTTTCTCAAATCGAAGAAAGACGACAGTCCCTGGATAATTCACTGTATATTTTGACCATGTTAGCAACCTAGACGTATTCTGTGAGCGAAATTAATCTCAGGCAAGGATTTTAGGGCCAGGTCTCAAAAACTGATCATCACCAACAAATTTGTTTGCATATACTGTATCTTTGTGTGGAAGAGGTGCCTCTTGATAGTTTATGCTGATTAAGCATTACAGTGCGCCCTCACGCATTTGCACATCAAGGCTGGCGACTTCACCTCATCACGGATTTTTGGTAGTCAGTCACGTGATGCCATACGCGCATTTTATTGGCTGACAGCATCTGGCAGTGCGCTCCGTTCCGTGAGTCTCAGGCTTTCGTGAAACACAAAAGTGCTTTAATCGGTCGATAAGAGTGTGGGAAAAGGTAAAACGGATAGAAGGTGGTTTAATATCAGTATGGGTAGGGTTCATAAACGTTTAAATTACTCTAAATAATAAGATAAATAGTTTGTCGCTCTATCGTGGAATTCGTTAATTGCGTGTGGTTCCTGGAAGGCATTAACCGCGAGGAACGAGGATGCACTCTATATTAATTAAACTATAAGACAACTTAGCTTATTAATTTCTTCAATGAAATGTAGCCCTGGTGGGGGATCCTAGGTTATGTCATCTGATTTGATAAGCATTAATTTATGATTTAGTTTGAAGACAACATAAATGAGCAAAGTGCTGTTTTTTTTCTTAAGTGCCTGGTCAAATATAGACAAACATGTTTTATTTATGTTTGGCTTAATGGCTCCACTAGGACATACTGTATGTTACTATGGAACAGGTCTTTGAACCAGAATTTTTTACCAATTGGTTTGTTCCGAACAGAAACGGAATTATAACATTTAGAACAAAAAACATAATTCCCAAACTGGTTAATAACGTTTCTTGTAAATATACAGTAAATAAGTAAGTAGCTTTAGGACTTTTAAACTGGCAATTAAATCAATTAGTTCACACTGCAGATATGTCCCTATGATAAACAGAACAACAGCACTGATCCAGTTATGAACAGAGGATGAAGAATCTGAGGGAGACGGAGAATTTTGCAGCAGCTTATGATGCAACAAAGTTTGCATGCGTCAGAGCTCACCGGGGAGCGAACACGGTGTCGCTATGAACGAAGGATCTGGGGATCGGTCAAGGACAGAAAGAAAACACTGATAAATGACTGGAGCGTCGCAGGAAGTCCAACAAAGGAGATTAATGTCTGCTAAGCGCTGATAGTACGGGGACACACTGCACTGAAAGTGACTGGCAGCCAATGAGTTAATATCTGAATCAAACATTTTTTCAGACTGACAGACTGCAGTGTTTACCTGTTATGAATATAATCGAGGTTGGGTGACTGCCTTTTCCTTGACTGCTTGTAACTTTTCTCCACTGTCATCACGCAGTGAATTACAGGAAGGGAAACATGAGGTCAGATATTTTTTTCAAGAATGAAAAAAAAAAAAAACGGTAGTAACCGGTTACAATTATTTGCTGTTCCGATTCTGTTCTGTATAAAAAATGTAAAGTTTTCGGTTTCGCTTTAGTTCCTGGCAAAATACCAAAAGTTTCTGGTTTTCGTTCTCGTTCCATGAACGGTTCAAAGCCCTGCTATGGAACATACGTGTGTGTTTACGTGTGTGCGTGTGGGTCAATCCCACATTTAGAATAAAACCTAAACAACAAATAGCACAACATGACAGCATGGTCAACAAGGTTTTTTTTATTAACTCATCTTTTAATATGATAATAAATTAATTGAAAATATTGGGTCAGTAAAATGGTGGAAATATTTCACTGCAGTTTCTTCAGGTGAGGTGAAGTTTGTTTTGTCCAAGCAACATTTCCAACTTCAAGAACTAGATTGTATTATGTCAATCCAAAAATAAGAAGCATCTGCCATTTTGAAAGCAAATACTTCATCTATGAAATTGTTAATGAAAAGGTGATGGAAAATGAAATTGTTTCGGTCAACTAATCATTTCAGAACAATGTAAAAGACGAAACACAAAATACAACTGCAACTAGAACTAGAACCAAAGCAGTCACATATGGTAACATCCCGCGACACCCCTGAATTCATAATTTTATCCTGACTTGCATAGGTCAAAAATCAAAGCTAGTGCTCTGGCCTACTTTCATAGATCAAAGCACTAGCTTTGATCAATGGTCTTACTCACACTGGCCTTCTCTCTCATCTTTCTATCTTATCCGGTTCCTGTGTTTACAAAAGTTGAAATTTGATCTTGACTTACTTTTCTCAAGGTCAACGTCATCATTTCATTTTCATCCTCTTTGCCACCCGAGTAATGTGCTTCTTGTTTCCTCTTTCTATCTGCAACGGTTGCGAAGATTAGTTGGACTACTGGGCTTGCACTAGGAGGTAGTGTGACTAAGCCACTGTGGCTCAGTGTAAAAGAATTGAGTAAGCCACAAAAAGCCACATTCTGTGTCCAAGACGGCGGCTTGCTATAATAGCAAGTAAAACTTACAAGTAAACATTGAATAATACCAAGAATCAAATTTATTAAAATCAAGTGGGCTCTAAGTCAAAGTTAAAATGTCTTGTAGTCCAAGTAAAACTTACAAGTAAACATTGAGTGATATTTTGAATGAATGTATTTTCACATAGTGAATGCAAGTTTTCAATTGTTGGGGGGTGTAAAACCACACTCGTCGTAGGTGTGTGCCTTTTTAAATTTAAAAAGGCATGAAAAATAGCAAGCGAGGTGAATACATTTACATGCATTGCTGGTTATTCCTGCTGGTCATAGAGATCAGAAGTCTAAGACTACAAAAAAGTATTGATAATATCTTTCATTTACCTTCTGATTGGTCTGTCACCACTCCTACCCCCTCTCAGCATTCACCATTTGTTGTTTAATTAGAATTTTAACGCAAAAGGTACTATAAAACACTCTATTCTCATTTTCTTTCAATCGATCGTCCTCGCCTTGTCGTACACCAATTCGCGGGTTTAGCTTATAAAAAAAGAATCCTGGTTGTTTTTATTGGGCGAGAGGCTGTCATGACTTGAGTGCATATTTAATGATTGGGAGCGTTCGGGTCACTTCGGCTATTTCCGTCGGCATGCGGAAATAGCAGCATGCTATTGTTTTCATATGTTATCACTTGGGGATTTTTGCGAGTCCAAAAAAGTTGTAAGTTTTAGACTTTTTTTCCTAAAAATAAGAATGCCACTGTGGCTACACAAGCCATATGGAATTTACTTCGCCTTTGGCGAAGTGGCGAATAGCTAGCGCAAGCCCAGGACTAACGAACGGATGAACGGACGGACAGACGAACACTGACAATTATAATACATCACCACTATGAAGCGGGATGTAAAAACATCTCATATTAATATTCTTAATGGTTCTCCGTTGTTGGTGACGTGATCAACACTTTGTTATTTCACATAATGACAGTCTTCCACTATTGCTTCCTGTGTGTTTTCAAACTGATTAGTCTGTGATAAACCCGAGGATGGCATTGGGGAGAAAAGGATTTCATGGCTTCACTACATTTATTCAAAAATGTGTGTGCGAGATTGTGGCAGTGGAAGGACACTGGTTGATGTAAAGAACTTTTTTTCTTTTTAGCATTTACTTTATTTTTGTTGTTGTTTCATGAGCTCTTGTGCTGCCTTCATATCCTGAATGTTGGGCATCGTTCAGGCGCCGTCACTCGTCTAAGTCGAGGGTTTGGTATGCGCAGCCAGCAGAATAAACCAGCTCTTGTTCTAAGTGCAGTTAAAATAGGTTAAGCTGGGGAAACCCTTCCCTCTAATGTCCTCATATGAACCCAGAACAACCCCAGTGAACCTGCTAAGGCCTCAGTGATTGGCTGGAGAGTAGCCAGCAGCATCCAATTGGAGATCACCTGGGTGCTACGGTTTCCTATCCCTCCCACGCTGCTTCTTGACCCTGCCAGTTAGGCTACGACTGACCATATTGATTACATGCATCTGATTCACCACCGCTCACGCGTTGATGCTATGCATTTATCAGGACAAAATCAATGTTGTAACCTCAGGTACTGAGTAGTAGAAGGAGTCACTTTGTGTTTAACTAGGTGGCATCCAAAAGGTGTTGAACAGAAGGAATGATCATTCCCCTGTGTTTCCTTTCTTCATGTTTTCTTCGTCACATTATGGTGCAGGTCAAACTTGATGAGGTGGGTGGGGATTATATTTGACACCCAGGTGGGATTAGCCTGAACGTTTACTGGTCTAAAAATACCCTGTGAATTGAGTGAGTGCAGGTCAGCATTGATTAACTCACACTGGATGATTGTGCGGCCCACAGACTTGTGTGTTACGTACAGACTGATCCTGAATGAAGGTGTATGTTCAGTATTTAGAGGTTCAAAGCAACAATTTCAGTCCAGTTGACAATCATCAGGCTGATTGAATGTGTCACAACCCGAATAGGTTTAGCTTAGCTTTGGCTACAGTTGGTACAAGAAATGTGTGCTTTTTTATTTTAATTTTTTACTCTTTTGCAAACAAAGAAAATACTCCATATTGCACAAGAACAAATATATGAAACTGTACATTTTTCTCATGTAATAAAATAACATCAATTATTAAATATTGAAATTGGATTTAAAAAAATACTGAGTTTTAATAAACAAGGTGTATTAAGACACTTAGTGTGTATTTGAACTTGTGCGTTTGTGTTTTCCATATTGATTGAAAGTAGCCAGACCTAATGGATTCCCATTCCTCCCCATCACGTCGTCAGTATTGTGTAATTCTCTTATACAAGCAAGGGGCTGTGAGGCAGATCTTCTAAGGTTCTAAGCCAGCCCCATAAAAAAAATCAAGGTGTTACACAATTTCTCTTTTCAGGGCCAAAAAGTGTAGCATTTGTGGATTTTATAATGCTTGCAAATGACCTGCATTTGTGAACTATCTGCATCCGTGCTGGCTGACAGCTATGTAAAGCATTAGTACAATTATTAGTAAGATAGTTCATCAATGGAGGGGGTTGGTTAATCTGCGATTGGTGATTGCAAAAGAAAGACATAAACAGAAATGCAGTTGTTTTTATGAATGCTGCAGCACAAAGGATTTGGTACTGTCATGCATTCTCTCACACACATACATTCTAGAACACAGTAGAAGGTTTTTACATGTTCAGCTGTTGTTATTCACTGCTGTTTGATCTTAAGGTGAGATAGCGATGAAGACCTTTTTAAAAGTCTGTTAATGAGCCTTTTTTTTAAGAATAGCTCCAAATTAGAATGAGGTTTTGAGGTTTAAGCTCAGATTTGCTTGAACATGAGCATCTGCCAAATTAGAGTTTTAGGAATGTTTGACTTGATTTGATGTTCTTGTCTGCTTCCAGCCACTGTATGGTTTTTATTGAGATCCTGGTTACACACTGCTCTACATGGAGATATGAACCCATAGCGTCTGTTAGAAAACAAAAACTGAGAAATGTTCTGTTGCTCGTTTTGACTTTGTGTGTGTGTGTGTGTGTGTGTGTGTGTGTGTGTGGCATGACATCTTGACATACATCTTGTGTAACCATTTTTCTAGTAAGCTGAACAGTGACATTATTAGCCAGATCTTATGTAAGGCAACTTATGCAAGCAGCTGTCTTCTCACCGCCTTCGTCTTTTATAATGTGTTTCTATTCCTCCATTCCCCTCGACACCTTTTATCCCTTTCTCTCTCCTTCCCTCTCCACATCTCCCAACACTAAACCCTGCATATTGCCTGGTCCCCCTTCAAATGTATATTCTAATCATCCTGAGCTGGATTAGGATCCAGTGATTGGTTGCTACTTTTCCCGATTTTTGTAAATGTAAATGTTAAGAAGTAGCCCTACACCACATCCAATTGAAATCTGTTGACTGTTTTCAGATGTCTTCCAAACACATAACTTCCTCCTCCTCTGGTTGGCAGAGATAATTGGCAGTTTTCTGTGGAACACAAATAAAAAGGACATCTTCATTCTGTTCATTAAATCCTCGGAGTGAAGCATTTCATGTGTTGTCAATGTAAAGGACAGATGAAGACTATGATATAAAACAAAGTACAGCTTCTCTATGGTGCCCCAGTTGAGGTTACCAGAACAAATTTCTAATGTGTCTGATTTTGTATACTTATCAAATTAGTAGTACACAAAACGACGCAAAAAGAGGAGTGCTTCTATCTCATTGGAGAGGAAAATAGCCTGTGTATGAGATAAAACATTTATGATGCACTGTGGTCATGTACTTGTGCTCAAAAGAATTAAGCCTCTTCAGTGTAATTAACACTCGTTTTCACTTTGAGACAGAATTCCAGCTTGCTACTGAACTGTCAGTGAGGCATTATGTTAAGTGTGTTAATGATCCACCTTATCTTCTACAATACTGCTAACAACAATACTGCTAAAATCAGCAAGTTCCAACATGGATGGAGAAATACTTATTTTCCTACTTAGGTTTGAACTTTGAGAGTGTTTAAACAAGACAGAAAGGTGTGAAAATGTTAATGTCTGTCTGAGAAAAGTGTATAAAGTGTGTAGTGAAGGGTTTTACAGCCTTAAAACATCAATAATAATTGTAAAAAAAAATAAAGCTGACTACTATGCGGATTTCGCCTATCCCGGGTTATTTTTAGAAAGTAACCCGGCGATTAATGAGGAACCACTGTATTGCCAAGATTCCATCAAGCCTAAGGCCCCAAAAGAAGATCGCATGAAGTGGTAGTGGTGAATATTTGGGTCTGAATATGACCTCACAACCTCACTCACCAGTAACCAATTAAGTGGTCTTTAATGTCCACGATCAGTTGATATTTCTCATTTTCTGCTGCATTATCCGCCGCAGCGGGTCACAGGGAGCTGGAGCCTATCCCAGCTGGCATAGGGCGTGAGGTGGGGGACACTCCGGGCACGACGCCAGTGTACGGCGGAGCCACACACAAAGACAGACAGCCATGCACACACACACTTACTCCTATGGGCAATTTTGGGACCAGCCAATCAACCTGAAGTTTATATTTCTCATGAAGTGAAATGTCTATTGCATCACTCTTCACATATATCACATGTATGTCTGTCACTAAAACTGAAATTATGAATGAATTACCTCAGTAGCATGTAAACTTCCACCGAGACTGAACAGTTGTACAGTCTCACATTGAACAGGCATAGATTCTCTCCAGAAATCAAATAATATTAGTAGTATTAGTATTAGCTTCTAGTGGTCTGTCTCCAGCCCAACTCATAATGGCCAAATTAATCATCCCAGCAAATTCAAATTCTAGGTGGACGTGCACTCCTTACCATACACCAGTTTCTATTTGGCAAGGGCATAGATATGATTTATGGTTTATTACCCAATAAATTGTCTAATAGGTTTTTTTTTAAATAAGTTTCAAAGCATGAATGTAGAATTGTACATTGAAAAACTTTTATTTGAAAATCAAGGAGCTGATTTCCACCTGTCCATCCCCACCCATACACCCACCTACCCATACATCCCAAAATAAAATGTAATTCTGATAAATGCCCCATTCTTCATCACATTTTATGGAAATAAGTTCAGCAATTGTAAATAATGAGTGAAGTGTTGAAAAATGTGTAGTCTGAATATGGAAAAGAACAATTGGAATGCTTCCATTGAGGCTGTCAGCAGAACATTTTAATGTTTTTGTCATTTATAAATACAGAATTGTTCAAGAACACACATTTACATCTGTCACATTAAAAAATCTGTCTGAATATTTTGTGCATTTCAAATACTATTATAGTAAAAACATACAAACTTTACTGAAACTGCTGCAAAATAGTCAGCTGGAGGAATCAGCGTTTCATTGATGTGTATTTTTCTTAAGATTAAATTTTAAAATGTGAAATCAGTGACTGAACATCAGTTATCTTAAAATGAATTGATAAGTTTTTACGTGAGTCTCTAATTTAATCAGTAACAGTTTTCATAATCAGTCCTTGTGGTGATTAACCATTGACAAGGTTTAAGTACAGTATTCTTTGGATCCAGAGTTCCAAAAAAATGCAGCAAGACGTTGACCTGATCTTTTCAGGGTACTCCACATCTATTTGATGATCTTATGATGGGCCAGACTACAGTACATTCCTAGGGGGTTTATATGTTACTTAGTTAATTTGTTTTTTTTTAAACTAGAGCAAGTTAAGAATCTCACTCCCTCCATCTTTTGGTCATGGTTTCTTTTTAGGACACCAGGCAGACCTGCTCCCCTCCCCTACTTCCTCCCACTCCATCCACTGTTTGTGTCCATCTCCACATCTTGCCCTCCCTCCCTTTATATTTATTGCCTCTTTGTGCTTGTCATATTTTGTCTTCTTCAGCATCTTGTTTCCATAATCACTGAATTGAAATGGATTCTCATTCTGTCTGGCCCTGCCAAAAGTACTGCTGTGCTCCACGATGCAGTGGTAGCTGACTCAGATGTGTTTGGCCGACTGTGTGAAGTTACGTAAGGTAAGATTGTGCAGGGGGTGAAACACAAATACTTTCTTCATTTCAACTATTATTTTTGACAGAAGTTCTCTTTTGGTGCATGTTGAATTTTCAAGTTGTGTTCTTTTTGGTTTTTGTTTTAAATCTGTATTGATCAAATAATAAGTCAAAATGTTGTTAAAAAGATCTGTTTGTTAGATACAGTGATCCCTCCTTTGTCATAGTAGTTATGTTTTAAAAATAACCTGCGATATCTTCCTGTAGCATGACTAGTAGTCCAACTTTTTGCGTGATGGTGATCATATTCTATAGCACAGCACTTCAGATTGATGCTGCTAGCAATCAAAGATTTATGTAAATTGGGAAAGCTGAAAGCATTCTGTACTGTACAGGAAACACGGCATGGAAGAGATTGATTAATAATGGTATACAACCAATCAGGACGCAGAAAACAAAACAGTAATAAAAAAAAAAGCCTACATCTAAACCTGTATGATCCAGACACTTGATTGTTCCTCTGACTTCATGTGTCAGTGGTCAACTGAACACTTCTTTAAAATAGGATGGAGAAATGTCTACCGTTTATGTTGTGGTGGGAACAATAATTGCATCTCATGTCAGAAAGACCCCATAATCCGTTTTTGACTGAATATTTTTTTCCATCTGTGAACTGAGTTGTTCATTGTTAACAAATTCTTCTCGGACACCCTGTGGAGCAGGTAGATCATTGCACAACCACTAGATTGTAAAGTTTTTAGACAACTCGTAACTTTTACACCTGCACAGAACATAATCATGAGATTGAGCAGTTCTGCAATAAAATCTACCTTTCCAGAATGCTTTTTAAAACCCTAAATCTTCTGGTGTTATACGTCTTTAAATTCATTAAATGTCCCGTCAGCATTTCTAACATTTTGCTGCCATGGCTCGCCTTTGAAATCAATCAGAACACAGTCTTGAGAAAAATTTAAAATAAAATTCAAACTTATCCTGGAAATTGTTACCCAGATGTTTATATGTGGTATATGACCAGTTTGTTAAAAAGGTGCATTGGGTAAGAAGAAATATAAAACTGTAAATCTATGTGACATGCTGGACCAACTTGGAGTGGCTGTGAGAAGCAAACATGCTGCATGTTATGTAACTGTTATTTTACAGCCTGAATGCCAGACATGAACAGGACAGTTTGGCCTGCTTCTGTTATATAGTTATATAAAGTTTGATGGCAATGAATTAAGGTGTTGTCTGTGTTACTTTCCAGTGATATAAGCTTATAAGCTGCACATGTCTGTGGGATACATGCCTATTTTGTAATACAGTGCAACCTCGCGCAGTTTTCATGAAGGGGATTACATGGCCTGCACGAATTGCTAGATTGGTGGAACATGTCCAAATAACATCCACATGAATAACAAGATCCTAGGCATCAGTCCCGCCAGTAGTCCTGTTTTTCTAGCATCTCAAGTCAACTTTGAGGATAAAATCTTCACTTACTGGCTCATATAGTTCACCCACTAAGGTGAGCCATGATAAAGAGGTAGTATGTGGTATTCACTTCACTTGACAGTGGTCATAATGATATTGCTGATTGATGTATACAGGAGCGTACATTGTTGTTGGTACTTTTTGTATTTTCTCGTCAGAATCTGAGCTTAAATTTCATTGGTGACAGACATAGGTTTATGTCACCAGCAGAAATGATTGGATCCTTATGTGAATGAAGTTTTTTTTTTAGCTAATTTTCCATCATGTATGAAATGTATCATTTATTATACCTGAAAATGATCTTGGTGGCTCATGTAGCGTTATTGTTGATCACCGTAGCAGCACATTCCAACCCAGCAGCTCCCTGTCTCCTGTCTCTTTATGCATATTAACAAAATACAAATACAGTTCACAGGCTTTGCTTGACGTTAATTGCACACAAGTTTATAAAGTGGACAAACAAACTGATTGGCCTAGAATGACTGCAACAGAACATACTTACATTTCTCATGCACAGTGAGAGGAGGTAGAATCGCATTAAGAGGAAAGGTGTCACTGTTGGGCTAATCACTATCCCCCACAGACTGGCTCTTTCTAGCAACCTAGTTGCTGGTGTCTGCATTATAGATAATAAAATGGAATTTTAGCAGCTTCTCAGATTCAGCCAGTGTTTAAAAGAACTTCAGCAGTTTTGATTTCACTTAAACATAGTAAATTACAACTTCCTGGACTCAGCAATCCAATTAAATCAGTAAACATAATTTATCTCTACTATGCTCTTACTGAACAAACAATTCTTCCAAATGGCAGTCTGATCATTGCTGATGATCTTAACCATGCTATCCATAAACTGGTTTTCTCAACTCCACCAACATACTGACTCAATAAGGGAAGGTCACTCTTAGACCTGGTTTACACTGACCATGAAGGAGTATTTAGAGCTGTCCCACTTCCAAACATTGGTCTGTGTAATCACATTTCTATTTTCCGCCATCTTGCTCACAGATCATGAGAACGCACTAAAAAATTAACCAAAAATTGGCTAATGTGTGGCCATAGGGTACCACCACAGTACGTCATGACTGCTACTTGACCACCAATCAAAATACCTGTAGTTTTAGGCACACATGATTACCACCTCCAGGAGTACATTAAGACTGTGTAAGTCAACATTGTCATATGCATTGATGTGAGTGACATTAAAGCCATCATCATTCAGGTCAACTAGAATCCACGGCTGATGAGAGGATTATAAACTGCTGAGGATTACCTGTGACTACCTGTGTTGCGTGTCCTCCGTAGCTTGTGACATAGCAGTAGGGAGATAGCCAGGGCCATGTTTCCTATGGAGCAGGAAAGCACATAGACTAACAAGAGACATTTCAAACATAATGGGGTAAGGGGTCCGTGCCGCCACGTATTACAAACTACCTGTGACAGTAACACTATCCCGCTGAAACAAATCAATGACTTATTTGTGTGTTTTAGTACATAACACAACACACCTGTAGAGAAGATGAACCCCCACACTGCTCTCTCCCTCTCCAGTGTTAAGAAAACACTTTCTACGATTCTTTTTCATGAAGGTGCAGGTCCAGTCCGAACATCACTGTTCAGGTGCTGAAGGCGTGTTAGGAAGAACTTTAGGAGGTGCACCAACTGGCCCTGTGACACAAAGACAACAGTCTCCACTTAAAAGCAGAACCTAGGGCAATGTTGTTAACTTCATAGGAGTCTACACCCAGCATCCCTCTGATCATCCACTGCCCTGTTGTGTAACAGGCGAGCGATACCAAATTCCTAGTTGTACGAATTAGTGAGGACCTGTCCTAGACAAACAACACCATCTCTGGGCTCTGGTCAAGAAAGCCCAGCATTGACTCTATTCCCTTTAGAAGCTGAAAAAGCACCAGAGCTACGGGACCAATCATACCCTTCTTCTTCTAGTGTACAGTGACCAGGGTTTAGTCAACAGTATCAAGGTACCATTTGGCAGCTGCATTGCTTCAGATGAAAAGCACATTGTGAATCCTGCTTGAAAAATCCTTGGCGCTCCACCCAAACCTCTGTGACTTGTATTAAGGGACAATGTGTTGAAGCCCTCTGGCCTAATTCGCTAGACTATCTAAGCAAATGCAAAATTTCTTCTCCCCTTGTGTCTTGCACAATTTGTGGCAACACCTGTAAAAAAGTAATTGAATTCCTTAAATATTTTTTACTGAGTAAACTAGTGAACCATTTTTAACACCTTTCTAACTTATTTCAGATTTTGTGTTCATTGTTCTTGCTTGACTGCTTTTGTGTATTGCTGTGAGAGACACTGGTGGATTTTGATGTCTTTTGATCTCTGAAAGACATATAAAAACCTTTTTTGTGCTCAAGATCAGTGGCGACAAAAAATTGAAGTGTAAAATAAATGTATCATCACAAGAAATCTATGAGCATAATGATGTCAAACTCACATCAAAACAAGTAAGGTTTAAATACAAACAAAGGTCAATCTATGGGGGAAAATAAATGCAAGTTCATTTCAGATCATCAACAAGTCTATAAAGTTGGTTGGATATATGAGGGATGTAAAACCAGCCTGTCAAACAAAAATTCTGCTTTACCTCTACCTGTTGTGTAATCTGCGTTGTAATGGATGCAAGTGAGCTGGCTGGTGATTAAGATTAAATTTTGCTCATCTGAGGTGGAATAATTGCTATTCAGGGTTTTTTTTTATTCAACCAATAGAGTCAATAATTCTTCCTGTTCTTCCTTTTTTTTATTCTATAGAGAAAAGGAATGACACTACCATGACAGTGACACAACCCTACAACACAAATAGATGTTGCATTTCCCACATTAATGTCCTCACCATGGACACAAGAACAAGCTTTAATCAGTCACATTTACTCTCATGACCACCGAGCAAACAAACATGTGATCAAATAGAGGAAGCAACAGTGCAGTGTAATACAGAAGTACCCCCTAAATCCTACGAACTACCCTGACCTACTTCCAGGGTAGGTCAAGGTACCCTGAAAGTAGTACCTGACAAGTGCATAGCTTTGACCTCTCAGGGTAGGTCAAAGTTATGCACTAGCTTTGACCATAGATCAAAGCTAGTGCATAGGTAGATCAAAGCACTGGCTTTAATCCATGATCTTACATTGGCCTTCTCCCTTGTCTTTCTATCTTATCCGGTTCCTGAGTTTGCAAATGTTGAAATTTGACCTTGACCTAGTTTTCTCAGGGTCAAGGTCCTCATCTCATTTTCATTCCCTTTGCCGCCCGAGTAATCTGCTTTTTTTCATCTTTCTATCTGCAATGGTTGTGAAGATATTTGGTGGACAAACAACCGGATGAACGAACAAACGAACGAAGAACACACAAACACTGACAATCACAATACATGACCGCTTTGAAGCGGGATGTACCAAGGCAATCAGACTGCAACGTTTGTTCATCCGTTCGTTCGTATGTCCACCAAATATCTTTGGTGGCCATACTAACAGATGAACGGATGGACAGACACATAAACACCGACACAAATATATCACCGCTTTAAAGCGGGATGTAATCAGTCACATTTAATCTCCTGACCACCGTGCAAACAAACATGCGATCAAACAAAGGAAGCAACAATGCTTCCTCTGAAGATTCGTCCTTGTGGCACACCGCACAGAATACATACAGTACATAAGTACATTATAGTTCAGCAGAGATTTAACACAGCTGTTCATTTGAAGGCCATTGTCCTAGTCTCCCTCACACCTACAGGTGAATTTGCCCTTGTATGTTTTACATGTACATTTTAGGCACAGGTTCGAAGTAGAATATCAACCGACTTGCGTTTGCAAAGTTAAAATGAAATGACCTTCTTCTTCTTCTTCTTTTCCTTTCGGCTTTTACCTTCAGGGGTCGCCACAGCAAATCAATTGCCTCCATTTAAACCTGTCTTCTGCATCCTCCCGTCACACACCAACTACCTTCATGTCCTCTTTCACTACATCCATAAACCTCCTCTTTGGTCTTCCTCTAGGCCTCCTGCCTGGCAGTTCAAAACTCAGCATCCTTCTACCAATATAATCTCTATCTCTCCTCTGGACATGTCCAAACCATCTCAGTCTGGCCTCTCTGACTTTATCTCCAAACCTCTAACATGTGCTGTCCCTCTGATAAACTCAATCCTGATCCCATCCATCGTGGTCACTCCCAAAGAGAACCTCAGTATCTTCATCTCTGCTACCTCCAGCTCTGTCTCCTGTTCTTTCCTCAACGACACTGTCTCTAGACCGAACAACATCACTGGTCTCACCACAGTTTTGCACACCTTTCCTTTCAATTTAGCTGAAACTCTTCTATCACACATCACACCTGACACTTTTCTCCACCCGTTCCATCCTGCCTGTACACACTTCTTCACCTCTCTAGCTCTCTAGCTATACCTCTATTTCTTAATTTCAACTCTGAATTTATTACTTATTGAAGTTACAAACATTACAGTCACACTAAAAAACGCATTTGTTTGTTGCTCCATCATCACATAAATCCTTTTAATTTGTCAGACTAGTAAACCCACAGAACTCCATCAATCAAAGATCAAACTATCCAAGTGAATAAAGAAAATTAACATCATAAACAAGTTTGGACATTAACTTTGTCAAATTGTTTCTGTCAAATTTAAAATTAGGTTAATTACTGCCATGTGGGAAATGTAGTTTTGGTCTAATCAAATTTTTGACTTAATTATTTTTTAGACATTCTGACTTATGCTCTCGTGGGCCACATAAAATGATGTGGCGGGACACATTTGGCCACCGGGCCTTGAGTTTGACAAATTTGTTATACAGGCAAACCTCGGTTTCCGATCACAGTTTGTTCTGGAAGGCTGTTTGAATACCGATTTGTTCGAATTCCAAATACATTTTTCCCATTACAAATAATGTAAACGGTCTAAAGATGCTAGAAAACTACCTTTTGTCAACATAATATCCATCCATTTATATCCATCCGGCTGTATCCGCGTGCTATGTTATTTCATGATGTCATTTATATATCAAATTGTATAGTAATGAAACATATCAAAGAAATGTAAAAAGAAAGGAGCAAACATGAGAAAGAAAGAAAAAAAAACAATGTAATCAGGTTAGCCTTGTCTTTTGGACAGAAGTTTACGGTATGGTAACTGGTACCATAGGCAATGGAACGCAAATTAGGTGAAAAATTATTGAATACAGTAAACTAAAATAAGCACATTACCGTCACGTTTTCTCTCGACTTTTCTCGTGCTTGGCGACGAGAAATAATAATAATAATAATAGTGGATTAGATTTATATAGCGCTTTTCTGGACACTCAAAGACGCTTTACGTTGGATCCATTATTCAGTCACTCCTCATTCATACTTGGTGATGGTAGACTACGTGTGTAGCCACAGCTGCCCTGGGGCAGACTGACAGAGGCGTGGGTGCCAGTCTGCGCCTACGGCCCCTCCGACCACCGCCGGAACAATCACACACATTCACACACCAGCGAGTGCCCCACTGGAGGCAAGAAGGGTAAAGTGTCTTGCCCAAGGATACAACAACAAATGACTAGGCGGGAGCAGGAATTGAACCGCCGATCTTAAATCATTGGACAACCCGCGATACCGCTGAGCCACGGCCGCCCCCAAAAGGCGTTCGTTTCGCGTTCGACTTCCAAATTTTGTTCGACTTCCAAGACAAAAAAGTCTGAATTTTTTGGCTGAATTCCAATTTGTTCGATGTCTAAAGCGTTCGAAAACCAAGGTTTGCTTGTAAGTTGAAAAGTTGATTTGATTAAAGCTTGACTTCATAGCAACAGCGTGGAAACATCCAAAAAAGAAGCTGTGTAGTGATACCTTTAGGCTAAAAACACTTTGTGAAATGGATATCACATTAATGAAAGTGTGTATTATGAATTAGAGTTATCTGATTCTGACAATCTGGAAGCCATCAGAGAAGGCTTTGCTGGCTCTGACTGCTTGTCTATCACCGAACCACAGCTGATACTGAAAGGCACAGCTGTAGTCTGTGTTTTCAGTTTATGATTGTCAGACATAGAGAAAAGGCTGAGTAATGTGATTGTAATTTTCCTCCTGCTGAAATGCGCCTTCAAAAGCATCTAACAGACTCTTAAGATCTCCTTTCTCTCATCTTGCATCTGTCGTCCATTTTTCCATATTATCCTTCCTCCTACAGTCTTTCATCTGCAAGTTGTGATTATTTCTCATCTCTCACACAAAGAACCTCTTATCCTTTCTTATGGTGAATTCAGAACCCTGAGGTCAATTTTTACCTCTAGTGCATCTATGGAGAATGAACAGATTATATAAATGAGAACTGGAAATGTTCACCTAAAATATCTTCACATCCAAACCTAAATGTAGCAAAAGCGGAATGATATGGAGAAAAGTTGGAATCAAAAAGTATTCAAAATGATTCAATATTTATTAGAAAAAAATGCAAAGGAAATGGAATTCAAATTAGCTCTGTCACCTTTAAATTCTAGGCTAGTAAATGTTATGAACTGACGTCTGTGTCATGTTTCCCATTTTATTATATAATCATCTTCCGACTTGTGCTTTAATCCAGAGTTATTGTACTTGTGGGTTTTTTTTTTTTGTTCATGTGCCTTCTGTTTTTGGATTGTGCTGTGGATTTGCTGTTAGGATTTCTGTTTTGAGGTTTGTTTTTCTTGTTTTGGGTTATTATTGAAGTATATTTGTTTTAAAAGATGTCCTGTCTTTAATTTTGTCTGCCCTTGGTTTTTGCGTCTTTATCTGAACCTGATAGTAAAGGTCTGATCCAATATTATCAAGTGATCAGACATAAGTATAGAATTTTGAGATTTTATCAAAGATATGGAACCATCCAAAATCAACTTTTTTTAATAACTTCTGTGTCTACAAAAGAGAAGTTATCTAGTAAAAGAAATACTGAGAGGGAAGATGCAGCTCTTAATATCTGTCTTAATTTGACTTATCTGCACTGGGTCCTAACCGCAGCCTGATAGAACACCTTCTATAATTAATGAGTTAGTGCAGAGGCTGCAAGCCAAGCCTTCTTATTCAAGATCAGTGTGTGACCTCACGATTCCCCTTCTGGAGGAATGGTCAAAAAAGTCTAAACCTCCTAATCCTCATGGAAAGTCGTCCTCGAAGAGTTGCTGTTGTGACTGCAAAGGGTTCAATTTAATTCTGTTGAATCCTAAATTCTAAAACAGAACTTATAAAATAAACCTTTTTGTGCAAATATTGTTAATATGTTCATCTGTACTTCCACTTTCCCCTTCAGGTGGGCAATGTGGCCATGCTGAGGTAGCATCGGCTTGCAAGAGGAGATGTCTGATGAAGAGGAGGAGCAGCTGAAGGGGAGGAAATGGGACAGAGAGATATGTTACATCACTGATGATGATGAAGATGAGGGGATACACAGTGAGTCAACTGTAACCTTAACAGTTTTTGTTAGGTCTTTGTTCCTGTTACAGTATGTTCAGTATTAACTAGGGTTGAGGCAGGTACTCGTTTCAGACAAGTATCCGGTACTGATAAAGCATTTTTGACAAGTACGAACACAATACGAGTAAAACTCGTCAATACTCGTGCTCGTGCTGCAGGAAAATCCTCATAACCTGTCTCATGTAGTGATACAGAAGACCACAGTGTCGATCGTTAGTTACGACAGCTTGCGACACTGCTTTACCGCAAGACCGTAGGTGTACGGCTTAATGCCCATGTGTGTTGTTGTGTGGCAGCCCGCTTCTGGACATGTTCTGTTTCTAGCCATTAACAAAAGCCTGTTCTGTAAAGTACAATTTGCACTCGTCATTCTACAAAACCAGCGGTCCCCAACATTTTTGGCACCACGAACCGGTTTCATCTAAGACAATATTTTCACGGACCGGCCTTCATTTGCTCGATAATCGTTAAGGATGCCAGGACAGCTGTAGTCTAATAATAAATCATCTGTGGTAGTTTTATGTACAATGCAGACATCAATAGACAATAAACAACCCTTTTTTCATAAATTGATGATCAACATCTCTGTAAACGAAATAATTGTAAGAAATATATTAAAACTCGATTCAAGTGACTGCACTGATGAGGTTTATTTTGAAATATAGCCACTTACAAACAGTGCATTCAATGTAGGAGAAAGCTGATAATTTCCAATAACAAGGTGAACAAGTCAATCAAATAATAATTACAATAATGAGAATTAGGGGTTGGGGACAGCTGATCTAGGGGTAACGGGAAACTGATACCTGAAGTGTGTTCCGTATGTCTTATTTTTGGTCACTGTAGAAAGTCCCGCTTCACAAACACAGGGGACTGGAAATGGAAGCAGGGTTTGCGATACTTTTTGGGCGATTTCAGGATAATCTGCCTTGACTTAAATACAGACCACTGAGGCAATTGTGGGCGCTTAATTTAGGGGTAATAGCTGCTAACTTGTCACGTGACAGAGACCTATCAAGCGGGACAGACGCACGCATTTATTTGTGCGTCATTCCGCACAGATGTCACTTTTCAAAATAAAACATCTTTAGACTGGTAATCAATAAAAAATTTTTTTTAAAAAAAGTCCAACTTTTTGTGGTGCCCGGTACGTAATGTCCCTGGTGCTTGGGGACCACTGACATAGACGGATGTAACAGAGAATCGGGTAATTTTTCCAAATTAAACATCTTTCAGACTCCGAAATAAATAAAACTGAACAAATGGCAATTATTTTTTCTTTTTTGGGCGGCCCGGTACCAAATGCGACCAGACAGAGCTGAAAACTGCTCATGTCACATCGTGTACCTGCTTGCTCTTAGTTTGACACTTTCTCGCTTCACTTCAAATTAATAATTTATATACTGTATAGATATTATAACTGTTACATAGTGCACACACACACACACACATGCTTTCTCTCTATCGCTCTCTTTCTCTCACTTGTTCTAAAAATAAAAAGAAAAGAAGAAAAAGAAGAAAAAAATTTGAAATTTGTGTTGAGTATGACAATTCTTGTTCATGCATACTTTGTAGTTCATACATTCCTATTGCATGCTTTGTATTCATCACTTCATGTTCTGAGTTCATAAAAAACCTGTTCTGTAAATAGTTCCTTTGCTATTGTGATCAAAATCATTGAATCTCAATTCCAAGGCTGTTCTGTAAATATTCATTCAAACACTTAAGAATATTCATGTTCTGAGTTCATAAAGTTCTTTAAATTGTTTTCGTACTTTTGTGATCAAAAACTTTGATTTGAATCTCAATTTTGAGGCTGTTCTGTACTTTTAAAATAATAAATATAGCAACTTCTGATCACTCCATAGCAATTTCAGATCTAAGCCCCACCCATTTCCAGTGAAAGCACACCCACTTCCGGTTTAAGTCCCGCCCATTCCAAGTACAGATACGGATACAGATGATTTAGATGGTTGAACAGGTACAGATAGTGGTGTACTTACTCATCCCTACTATTAACAAACAAGTTTAAGTCAGAAACAGCTTAATCAGATGATATGTGAAGCACATGGCATGAATGATGAACATTACCTACGAGCAAGGCACTGCGCATGTTTATAGGACATGTGTGTGTGTTTCAGGCCTGTGTGTGTGTGTGTGTGTGTGTGTGTGTGTGTGTGTGTGTGTGTGTGTGTGTGTGTGTGTGTGTGTGTGTGTGTGTGTGTGTGTGTGTGTGTGTGTGTGCGCGCGTGTGTTTCGGGCCAATATATGAAAGAGTGAAAAAAGAATTTCTTCACTGAAGGATCATAAAAATTCTCAAAACATTATTCTGTCATGTAGTTTTCAAACTATTTGGATGCCATGATTCCGTCAGTCTACCCCAGGGCAGCTGTGGCTACAAACGTAGTCTACCATCACCATGTGTGAATGAGTGAATGAATAATGTTCCAATGTGAAGCGACTTTGAGTTTCTAGAAAAGCGTTATATTAAATCTAATCCATTATTATTTTTATTAATATTATTTTATGTTATGTAACAACGTCTCAAAAACACTGAACATACTTCATCTTTTTGTGTACCATTTACCTGACAAACCCATTTTGTCAGTGTTTTGACAATAGAACAAACAGAACCTGTGTGACCAGACAAGCTGCAGAGTGAGCTTCAGCTTTAGGCCCTCATCTTCCATTATTCTACTGTGTTCTGTTGAGTTGTATGACCGAATGAATCATCTATTAGTTGTCGTAGATGTGGTGTGTGTAAGTGAGATTTGAAGTTTGGTTATTTACCAAAAATAAAACTTTTTAATTGAAATGGCACAAAGAGTTTGCAAGCAACAAATTTCTGCATTAAAAACAGATTCTATAGTGACATTGACACTTCCTAAAGCCATTGTCTGTAAATACTGCTCCACAGTAGTAATTTGAACTCTACCATGTGAAGATGAAATTGTATATACAGTAAATGAGATCCAGACATGCTGCTACCTTCACTGTGCAAAAGTTATTAGAAGATGGAGTGAGGTGAAGTGGAAACTGTGTGGGTCAGAATTTGAAATTCTTCTTGGAAATGAAGGCTGCTGTGTTCTCCGAGCTAAAGAGGAGATGAAGTTTATTGACGGCTTACAGTACAAAGCCAGCATCCATGATGGTGTAGGGAAGGATTTACACACATGGCATGGGTGACCTGAACATTTGTGGAGGGGCCGTTATAGCTGAGCAATACATAAGTTTTGGTCTAATACATGCTGCTGAGTAGATAATCTCATTTTCCAGGGAGGTCTATCAATACCAGATGCAATAGGTTGAGGTGTCACATCAGTAGCATGAATGGCAGGAAAGATTTTAGATCACAGTGGACCAGTTTTGGGCTTCACTTATTCGTGGATTAACCGATACCTTCTGGAACAAGTTTGGAGAAGTTTCCAGGCCAGAGCGAGCTGTGGGTTGCTCACCACTATGAGTCAAGGTTGGATCATCCCGTAACAGATTGAGCATTATATTTGGTCCAAGGCAGCAGAGACCTGTGAACCTGTGAAGAACACTTCTCTCTCACATTTGCTTTCAGTTTCTCACTGTGCATGTTGTCCTAATTACATTAGTACACTGTTAGATGTTATAAAGCTGTAATGCTGTTATGTAGGCTCTTAAAGTATGAGTGTCAGAGAGAAAGAGACAGGATGATAATGATCGTGAGCCATTAATCATCTAGCTACCAGGTTCAGGACATTCTGTCTTCTTGACCACTGCTCTGGCTGAGCCAACATTTGTGCTACAAGTTACAGAAATGAGCTGGTTGCTGTGAGGTCGAGGTTCCCTCAAGAGGGGTTAAGGCCAAGTTGGTCATTTTTTTTTTTAATCAAAGGTGTATTTAAGTTTTTTGAGCACTTCTGGTGAATGACAGCCAACTGGCGATGAGACAGTAACGTTTGTGGTGCTAGTTATTGCTAATACTGTTTCAGCTGCACAAAACTACTTTAGATACAGTGGTAATACATTTAGAATATAACCAGGTGTGTATTTGTTATGTTTGCAGATGTGTGTGTGTGTATGTGTGTGTCTATGTCTGTGTGGATTTATATGTGTACATTTTGTTTAAATACATATTACAAAATCCGTTTTACATCTTTATGGAAGTCTTGAAAACAGCTTTAAACCCTTGCATGCTGGTTTTTCTACAGTCTGTTATCAACCTTGTGCAGATCTAGTGTCACTTTCAGACAACTTTTTATTTTGATTACTTATCATTTCATTTTATCATTTCAGCTCTGAGCCCCTTCTTGTTCGCTATGGTGATGGACAGGCTGACAGACGAGGTTAGACAGGAATCTCCATGGACTATGATGTTTGCAGATGACATTGTGATCTGCAGTGAGAGCAGGGAAGAGGTGGAGGAGAAGCTAGAGAGGTGGAGATTTGTCCTGGAAAGGAGAGGATTGAAGGTTAGCCGCAGGAAGACAGAGTACATGTGTGTGAATGAGAGGGACCCAAGTGGAAGAGTGAGGTTACAGGGAGAAGAGATCAAGAAGGTGGAGGATTTTAAGTACTTGGGGTCAACAGTCCAGAGCAATGGAGAGTGTGGAAAAGAGGTGAAGAAGCGTGTACAGGCAGGATGGAACGGGTGGAGAAAAGTGTCAGGTGTGATGTGTGATAGAAGAGTTTCAGCTAAAATGAAAGGAAAGGTGTACAAAACTGTGGTGAGACCAGCGATGTTGTTCGGTCTAGAGACAGTGTCACTGAGGAAGAGACAGGAGGCAGAGCTGGATGTAGCAGAGATGAAGATGCTGAGGTTCTCTCTGGGAGTGACCAGAAAACATAGGATCAGGAATGAGTACATCAGAGGGACAGCACATGTTAGAGGTTTTGGAGATAAAGTCAGAGAGGCCAGACTGAGATGGTTTGGACATGTCCAGAGGAGAGATAGTGAATATATTGGTAGAAGGATGCTGAGTTTTGAACTGCCAGGCAGGAGGCCTAGAGGAAGACCAAAGAGGAGGTTTATGGATGTAGTGAAAGAGGACATGAAGGTAGTCGGTGTGAGAGAAGAGAATGCAAAGGACAGGGTTAGATGGAGGCAATTGATTCGCTGTGGCGACCCCTGAAGGTAAAAGCCGAAAGGAAAAGAAGAAGAAGAAGAAGGTCATTTCATTTTAACTTTGCAAACGCAAGTCGGTTGATATTCTACTTCGAACCTGTGCTAGGTAGTCAGGTCCTGTATTTTCTTGAGCCACAGGATCAGATTTAAACAAAACCTGTTGTTGCTGAATTGAATCACAGTTCAGCTCAGGGAGCAGCTGTTCTTTCAGATTTGGAAGACGCAAAACTCGGAGGAGTTGATTGGAATGTATGTTTGCATCTTTAGCCTCCTTGATTTGCAGGTCTATTTTTCTCCTGTTGCGTCATCACTCCCTGGGATGCCTTGAATTTATACCATGGTTGCCATAACAACCAGGACACCAGACCCCTCAGAGTTGTGACACGTTTGTTTCTCTCTCCCCCATTTTCTTTTCTTCCTTTGTACCTTTTCTCCTTTCTCTTCCAATCTTCAGTGGTTTCCTTTCATCTCTGTCCAATCTTTCTTGTATTTTTTATTGATTCTGAGCTATAATTGATTCGCTGTTATTTCATGTTCAGTATGTATTTCAAAAGTATTGATTTTTATATTCTTTTAAACATAATTTGATAATTGCTTCAAGGTTGATTTTCATATCTTTTTCAAGACAGAGAATGTATTATTTGGCAGCTTAATGGGGTTCTTTGGAAAATCGATTGATGTCATTGGGCAAAAATGATATCAGAGGTATTTAACGTGAAGTCACTAAAAATGTTCATTTTAATATTCATGTGATTAGAGAAACTTGTCAAATGTTCCTTAAGGAATATCTCACCTGCCTGTGAGTTTAGGATTATCATGACGATCACTTTTCCGAGCATGTTTGAATGTCCGATTTTGTATTGATATGCCAGTGCTGATGATAGTGAATAACTGGTGCCAGTGAAAATGAACCACTCGCCTGAGCTGGAAGATCAAGTGAAGATGAATCTTATTCCTAAATTAACTCCAGAGATAGGCAGCAAAGGCATAAAGAAAAGTTCATAACCAGTCATGATAGAGATATTTTCACCCTTTCTTCATGTAGGAGAAAATATAATCTGAATTATGTGTGAGTCAAAGTTGTTGAGACAATAAATCATTAAACATGACTTACAATAAGGTACTTGGATATTTTTAGGTATTTTGTTAATAAAACTTGATTTGCATCCAAAAAATTACATTAAAACATATGATAGTAACAGAAGAAAAATTTTACGAGGTGAGCAGTGAAACAGCTTAAAACATTGCGATATTAAAACTGTGTCTAAACTCAGGGTTGTATCCTTCAACAGAATGAGTTCAGTAACTGTTGGCCAGAAAAGAAATCCAAAAGAACACACTGAGATGATTCACCTTCACTCCTCAGGTGTTGGAAGGATTTCTGGAAGCAAAGTCAAACCGTTTTAGCTGTGCAATGAATCTTCAGGTGGAGTGAGCTGGCACAATTATGTGTGTTGTGTGTTTAGGCCACACTAGAAAGACCTTTTGAAACAGGACAGGTTTAATGCTTTGGTGTGATGTAGTCAGTCTTGAGACACAGCCCAAAATGTTTCTGGAGGGAATCTGAAGTCAGCCAATTCCCTCTGTGGAATGGTCGGGGTTGAGTAATAACATGGAGCTGATATCAGAAAGTTGGTTGTTATTGTCACTAGAAGACCCAGTATTTGTGCAACACAAATTGACCCAGAAATATATAGAGAACCTGTGTGAGTGTGGGTGTGTGCGGGTGTGTGTGCATGTGAACAAACGTGCATGTAGAACCAAAGCCATTCATCAAAAACTGACATTGAGAAGTGAACACTGGGAGATGGGACCAGTATCCCAAAATATCATCATCCTCCTCAACAACAAAGTGCTGCTGGGATGTCTGTTCTGGGTCAGTTGTGTGTGTGTGTGTGTGTGTGTGTGTGTGTGTGTGTGTGTGTGTGTGTGTGTGTGTGTGTGTGTGTGTGTGTGTGTGTGCGTGTGCGTGTGCACCGGTAGGGCATGTGGGACAGATTTAGGGTTGAGTGCTGCATGTTTTTGGCTCTCTGCTGCTCAGATGAGGCTGTTGTGAGGTTTAGTCACATCTTTCATAAGGTGTGTGCACACATCTATTGTACACACACACACACACACACACACTCCAGAGAGCAGCATAGTAATAGACTGTTAATTAGCCTGTTGCTCCCCTGCCTGTGTGTAGGTGTTGTAATCAGAGTACACGCTCACACTTAAGTTCAAACTGAAGAAAAACAAGTAAACACATTTCCTCCCACAAATTGTACACACTTCTGGTGCTTTAAACAGAAACAAGATGCATCACTCTGCCAACTCATGTGAAACCTGGAACAGAGGTACACCAGGTACTGAGCAGCTGATTGTTAGTGTTGTGTGTTTTTACATCCACCTTCTAACATGAACATGAGCACAATGAAAGGGAACAGTCTAAGAACTTGATCGGGACTCATGCTCCTCCTAGTTTTATTATACTTTGACAAGATGACAGCGTTGATTGAAGCTGAATCAAACATTTGAAGTGAAAAGGCAGCGCTGGTAATGAGGAGAATTACACAGTGAATTTCACTTTCACAGCTCATTCGAGCCTTTTATCTTCATCTAATCCGGCACCAGTGGGAAGCTGTTTCCAACAAACAGGCTGTAATAAACCCGCTGTACCTTTGCTCGGCAACAGCCTGCAGACAGACAAAGCTGGCAGCTAGCTGGGAGTAGAGTGGGGTATTTAGCAGCTGAAAGCCCCCATTACACCGCCTGTTGAAAGCGGGACTGTTGTGCCTTTATTCCTGCTCTCCGTCAGTATAAATGTTACAAAGGCTTAATGGGGGATTTTTTGAGCCAGTAAAAGCTAAAACTGGATGGAGGTGTCACAGCGCTGAATCACACTCTCTACTAACATGAGAGGCAAGAAATAGTTTGGACATGATGGGGGGGGGGTGTTGTTTAGATGTGGTGTTACACGTAGGAGCCACAAGCAAATAACTTCAACAGCAGCTGTGACAGTGAGCAACTAACTCCATCAAATTAACCAAAAATGTGTTCAAATAAAGGAGACGAGTTCTGGCAGCTTTTTAGCCTCTGAGCAGGGCTATAGCAACTGTCATGTTGTTGTTTAGACTAATAATGTGGTGTTATACAGCACGCCTCCGCTGTTTGTGTGCTAAATAAAATAACACATTGGTCGCGTAGCTTTGCCTTGTTTTTTATGTAAACAAACAGTGCCGACTCGGTTGAAATGCTCTGTGTATAAAAATTACACTTCCCTGTTCAAACAGTTTCAGAATTATGACAATGAAGCTGTGACATTCTTGAGTGTGTGAAGGACATACTTCAGCTCATCCAAGTTAATCTGCTTTTCTTTTGGCTGTTTTTCTGGGATGTTGCGTAATCTGACATTTGTATTTGCTTAAACGATCATTGAATACCTATCTGTCACAATAAAATGAGTCAAGGCCTTTGAATGGATGTCCTTGTTCAAGATGATCAGGTGAGTAAATCGATGACTGAATCAGTGTGAGGATGTAATTAAGTACAAAATAGATGAAGATCATTTGAATTTGAATCTAAATGACAGGAGCAATTGTGATTTCATTTCCTTGTGGAATTAAGATGAATGAATTACCTGCTGTGGTTTGTCGTCCACCATGTTTGTCACATTAGGTGAAAAAACTTCCAGTGCAAAAGTGGATATCTAGCAACTGCTGTAAGAACTCATTTATATTCTCATGCAGCAAAACACACTCTAGTGTGAGAGAGAGAGAGAGAGAGAGAGAGAGAGAGACGATTCAGGGTTGCAGAGTGACGTGTAGGACGTGACTGGTCTTCTTACTGACTAGGCTGGTTGTGAATGTGAGCATGTCCTGCTACAGTTCAACATCAAGCAGAAAATGACTTGAGAAGAAATATGCTGCAACAACAGTAAACAAACACCTGCTGGCTGTTAATGTTACAGCCTTGACCTCATCAGATTCACCTCCATTCCTTCTATTGTGCTTTCCTCCTGGTGTAATTGACATGTTGATGATTCAGTGGTAACTGACTCTGCAGAGGAGGATCACAGATCTGGGTCTCTAGTGGGTGTGAGTCTTTGTCGGAACTGCGTTTAGTGGAGACAAACCGTTGTATTTTTTATCAATTTTAATCCAAGAAGTCCCGTTCACCTTCCGTGAATGTATTTTTTATTCTTAAGGTTCATCTAACTGAACATTAAAGACAGTGCTGTTTTCGTTTGGTTTGTTTTTGTCCAGGCTTTCTGAAAGCTTAGGGGTAGTTCTGGGTAGCAAAACAGGAGTTAGTTAGTCCAGAAACCATTGGCAGTATAGCCCCAATTAAAGTAGGGTGCAAGAAAGTCATGTAAAGAAGGGAAGCTTTCATAAAAGAGCTTTTTTTGTTTCTCTTTTGCTAAAGAAAAGTTCAAGATCACATTCATGTGGTTATTCCCATGTGTGAATTCTGGACCAATCACAACAGCTCATTTACTAACAGTCCTGGTCTGCAGACAGAGTCCTGGTGATGTGCTGCACTAGATCTGTCCAAACAGAAGGTGCAGAGTCAGTAAATGATACTGATGCTTCACATTCTCTAGGATGCGTCGTGATAGGCTGTTAACAGATCTACTGGAGGTCATGTAAAATAAAACAAACCAAAAAACAAAACAAAAAAACTTTTGATTTTAGCCCACGACTGACTTCACTGCTATGACATGATTTGCAAACACAGTAAAAGATTTTGAGCAGCATTATCTGAATCACATCAGATTTTAGATGTGTAGAATTTGTGTATCAGTAATTATGATGAAGGTGAAGCCACTTCATTTCATGCTTGCAAATACAGACTGGAAGTAATCAGAAAACAATGTAGGCAAGACAGAAGGTGGAGCAGGAAACAGCCTGACTTCATATTGGCTTGAAATTAGAGTGTTTATGCTGAGATGAACACAACAATGTGTCGCTGTCTCTATTGTTGAAAGTTTCTCTCTCCCCCTCCAACACACACACACACACACACACACACACACACACACACACACACACACACACACACACACACACACACACACACACACACACACACACACACACACACACACACACCAGCTTGAACTAATGCAAGCCAGTAGATTATTTGTATATATTTGTATTGCCTCAAGTATAATTGCTGTGTCATTGTATTAAAGGGTGTGCTGCGCTCCTCGTCCACATCGAATAAAAATGATCCTGTGATTAATTTTGGCACCATTCGTGTGACAAACCTGTGTGTGTGTTGCATGTTATGAATTCAAACATGTTATGAATTCAAACGTGTGTGTGTGTGTGTGTGTGTGTGTGTGTGTGTGTGTGTGTGTGTGTGTGTGTGTGTGTCGCATGTTATGAATTCAAACTGTCATTTTTAAATAATGAGATAGTTACACTGGATATATTTTAACAAGTAATCATGTCAGTCACACCGGCTTCCGTCCACAGAACATAAGTCTTCCTGCTGAAGGAAAGCTGTGTTAACGTCTGATGGGAGAAGGTCCAGTCAGAGTTAATTTGACCTTCTCAGAATCTGGTCTGGACTCATTACACTACATCCTTCCACAGGAATTAAACCATGTGTTCTGGGACAATGTGCCTTTTTTAAACCATATACAACTACTGTATATAAACAATATACACTACTGCACGTGGTGTTCACCGATAGTTGCTCTCTCCTCAAACTTCTTGTTTGTGTTTTGCTGGGGTTCTTGTCACTACTGGTAGTATGAGGTGGTACCTGCAGGTTGTACATGGAGTCCAGCTCCTCCAGGATGGCACGTCCATACCGACTGTCATGAGGTTTGCTGTGTCTCCTAACACGATTTCAAGGCCATGTATCAGGTACATAATACAGTTTTGACAAAGCTCAGATGAGAGGTTCAAGTTTTCATGCAGAAGGTGTCTTTCTGGCAGGTCTGAGTGATGGGAGAATATAATGAATCTCCTGCGTAGATTTAATATGCGGCCAAGCACACTCACATCGGCGTAACTTGACTCAAAAGAAGTAAAAACCAAAATATCTTCATTCTTAAAATACACTTGAGATTTCTGGTCATGAAATAATGAAGAGGATGAAAAGAAAAGAGGAAAGATACAATCATCATGCAAACTGCCTGCTAGCATCCTGGTGTGCACCACTATGCACACAAAGAAACTCTTGATTCAGACATGATTTCTTTACAAAATTCTGATCGTCAATAAGTGGTTTTAGTAAGTTTTATTTTGGTTAAAACAATTTTTTCCCGTAAAGAATTAAAATGAATAATGTTGTTAACTAAAGACAATATTATAAATACTGTCACTTCACCTTCTTAATGGGGTGCCTTCACTCATAATTGATTGCTGACTTTCAGTGTTTTCATGATGTTAGATATTTTACAGGAAAAAAAATTTCAGAACAAAGCTCGTTGAGTCTGTTGTCTGAAGCTTTCAATCATGTCACTCCATCTTCATAAGCAGGTTTAAGTCTTCTGTGTTCCATTGGACCTTTTTGATAGTCTAAGTCTAAACTGCGCATCTGTAACCCACATCACCTCAGTTGTACTTTTTTTACTGTTGTTGTGACAACTCATTAGACCTGTGCTCAGATTCACACCCGACAGCTACCCAGTACAGCCACGGTTTGACTGTTCTCATGTTGAGGAGGACTATTTAAGATGGCCTGTTCCAATTGGAGCGTATGTGTTTGCTTAAATTAGTTCATAAGAAAGACTTGTGTTCTTTTAGAAATCTGATATGTGCCAGGAATAAAGAAAATTGATGCTCAGTATAAATAATCAAACATTTTATGTATTTTGCTTTTCAGTGGGAGAAATTTGGAGCTGACTCATCCTTAGAACACAGTGTGGTCCATTCCCACAACAGATCTCATGCCCTGTGTTCTTTCTCTAATTTTTGTGTGTGTTGAACAGGACACATGTATGTGACATGCTATTGTAATGGATTTGCTAAACTGGACGTGTGTATACATTCAAATGCGTCCAGTTCAGCCTGTGGTGGTGAGGATGACTCATGTCTTGGTGGCTCCTCTTAAGTTCAGGTTCTTTATTAACATTATTACCCAATTATTTTTTTCAGTGCAATTCTTATTGCTCTCAGCTAAGCAACAGACCAAGACACACACCTCTTCCTCTCCTTCTCTCTCTCTCTCTGTTGGTCAATCTAGGTCAGGGGTCAGCAACCTTAAACACTCGAAGAGCCAAAAGACCAAAAAAACTGAAATCAAACATGTCGGGAGCCACAAAAATATTTTAAGCCTTATGTGAAGGCAACACAGGCTGTAAGTGTCTATTTTGGCTTTATTAGCCTACTATCAAATTAACTAGTCTACAAATGCATAATGAGATTCATGATTATTTTCCATGCAGCGCATCCTGGAGAGAAAGACGCACCACGTGACTACTCTGTTGTACCATATTTGGTGGTTTAAGTTTAACATCCATTACTACATTAATGTATTATGTTTTGTTGCATTGATGAACTCCTTAAATCTGCTCTCAAATGCAGCATATCAACGATTGCTCCTAAATAATCCCCATTCAGTGTGTGATGGTGATGAACATCTCTGGGCTCTCTCAGGGAGGGGAGGTGAGAGAGCCTCACTGTACTTTCCTGATGAATACAGTCAGCTTGAGCTCCAATGACAAAACAGTGTTTCCTCTCTTGGAGACTTTTGTTGAGCATATTTAGGTGACGTGTTCTAAACAAGCAGTGCTATTAATTCCATCATTTCTTCTTAAGGTTCGTCAGCGTTTACATACCTGCACAACAGCGCTGTCTGTTCAATATTGATCACATCGCATGACTAATTACGTTTAATTGTTAATGCTGGAGTTGAGTTAATGTCCTTGATTTGCTGATTGGTGATGTTACGTGTCCTTTCCTTCACTGTCTTTGCAGAGAGAAGCATGTCTTTAATTTTCTGAATTATCCGTTTTATTTTCATTATTTTAATGAATGAATCCTTCGTGTAATCACCATCTATTGGAGATGTAGTCTGGGGGACTGTTTGTTTGTGTGTTGGAACCACCTTATCCACAGCTCTGACTCTGGTCAGAGAGCAGGCACCACACGGGGAACAGATTTCTGGTATTTAATCAGTAACTTGCAGCATTTCAGAACCTAATTTCGTGAACGACTCGGTTTTGTACAGGAAAACAGCCTCTATAAATCATATCGGTAACTCGCTCTATCGCTAACTCGCGGCACATACATGAAAACATCGTCTAGGACCCCACGGCGCATCTGAACTGTCCTAAAAGGTGCCTGACTAAATTTTTAAATGTCACAATAACTTCGATAACGTAGCAAAACGTAGGAAATTTTCAACAATAAGTTTTGTTTGCAAAGATTTTTAGCTATGAGTAGAATATGTGTATTTTTTTCTTCTTAAGGATTATTGTTTTATTTTGTGATTAATCTCCAGGGAGGCGCTAAAGAGCTGCACGCGGCTCCGGAGCCGCGGGTCGCCGACACCCGATCTAGGTTATGTAAACAGTGAAATGTGAGCTTTCCTTCCTCACAAGAGGAGGCGTGGTTAGAGATCAGCTCTGTGGCATTAAGGCAAAGGTGTGGGGTTGGGGGGTTGGGGGTGGGTGAACAGTGTGTTTGTATGCTGCCAGGCAGTCACGCCTCCTCATATCTCCTCCCCCACTTACTTTGCTCCTTTGCCCTTCCCCCATGCACAGGAGAAATGTGGGTTAGTGTGTACAGCCATGTGAGCCTGGCCTCTTGTCTTCCGGTGTGTGTGTGTGTGTGTGTGTGTGTGTGTGTGTGTGTGTGTGTGTGTGTGTGTGTGTGTGTGTAGGGTGATCTGGGAGGAATAAGTACACACCACCAAGTGAGGCTGTGAAGGGTCTTTGGGTTCACAGTCTTGTTTTGAACCGGACTGCTCTTTTGTCAGTGACAAATGTTTGTTGTTTCCTGTTGTTTTTTTTAATGTTTGTTATTTCCTGATTAGTTTTTCACTGAGATGTTTCATCTATCGAATGGCTTTCATCATTATTTCACTCTGTTTTTCTTCTTTTATCACTGTTCCTCCTCCTCTTTTGTACATTTTCAGTTACATGTTCTCCACCTGTGAACAACACTTAGATAAATTTTCTGACTTATCCCTCCATATTCCGTCTCCACAAATTAAGATTACATTTAAAATTTTTTACATTTTTATTTTTTATTATTCAGCTGACCCGCTGAATGGGTTTAGCCCACCACTCAAAGTTTACCCACCCCTGATGTAAAAACTTGAGACACATCTTAACCAATCACAGCTGCTTCTTATTTTTTCTAACCTTTTTTTTCATTTCATCTTTCTCATTTATTTCTTTATCTATTTTCTGTCAATGTATTATCATTTCATATCCTGTAGTCAAGACCATCAAAGACCTCATAACATGTGCTTGTCTTTTAATGATTTGCTTTGTTACTAATTTTGGGCACAAATTTTTAATTTCCAAGAACCACTTTCGTGTAATCAGGATATATCAATGTTCCTGCTGAGGAAGAAGACGGCTGTTTGTTGTTGAGAAATCTTCATTCATTCAGAGAACTGAACCAAACTGAGAAATCAGTTTGGTAAATTTTCAAAACAAGACCAGAGAAAACAACCTGCATATTATTAACACGTACAGTCTTGTACCCCAAAATAAGACTGAAAAATCGAACTGAATCCATCACTGAGTCCATCACTGTCTGATTACGTCATTTGAAAACTGAATACAGTGATGTTACCTCTGCTGTAGAACCATATCTTTTATGTAGTCTATAATTTAAAATTACCAAGACATGATGTGGCACAGATTGATGTTCTGTGCCTCATGGTTCACATCCCCTCTTCTCTGTCTCCCTATAAAATCACGGTTTTATCACCATACTGTCAGATTTTCTTATTTTGAATAACATTTTATTTCCAAGGTTTGATTATCTAAATATTTCAGGAAAACAGACACAAATCAGGCAAATCAAGAGAGGCAGTAACACATGATCGATCATCAGTTTCTTCCCTGCTCCCCCCTCTCAGCCTCTTTTCCTCTCTACCCCATCTGTATGTCTTTTGGTGCTTGAACTCATTACCCCGTTACCTAAAGCCAGCCTCTGTGGAGGGGTGTGGTTTGCTGACATCACAATCTGTGTCACTCAGCTGGGGGAGGGGAGAACAAGTGAGGGAGGAGGAGCAAGACAGGAAATGCAACAGAAACGGAGGGGGATTCCTACATGCAGCAGGCCGGAGCAGCTTTTAAGTGACTCATTGTTTTGTAATTGTCCCAATGGCCTTCTGTTCTCATTGGAGCGCCGGGGAAGCTGCAAGACAAGACTATAGCTAGATTTAAAGAGTCTCACGCGCAAATTTCCACACGGTTAGAAGATGACCCTGGGTGAGTGTGTGGCAGCATGAAGGAGGAGCTCACACCAGCTGGAGTACGTTTGTTTCAGTGGAAGTGGAAGGGTATGGATCTCTTACCAGAATAGGAGACAAAACATATTCAGCCACAGAACATGGGTGAGTTGCCTAACATTTTTTTTGTTGTTGTTGACTGACTGGTTTATTGTTTGACAGGCTACTTTGCAGCTTTACACTATTGTCTTTTTAGTGGATGAATGCAAGTAAAATGTAGCTCTATCACACTGACCTAGATGTGTTGCAGTGCCAAGTCTGAGGCAGAGCAGAGCTCAGAGGTTTCATAATGCATGTGATGAAATTGATGCAGGACTTGTCCCCTAAAGATTCACCCTGGTCTGATTCACAAAAATATTTATATGCGTTGAATATTTCTCGAAAATTTTATCTGAGAAATTATAAGTTGCTGTTTCTAGAAGTCTGGATTTTTTTTTTGTCTTTAATGTATGTAAAAGTTTCCTCCAGTCTCCAGTCACAGTAATGAGACTTTAAAATCAAGTGGAGAGTGAAGTTCTCTCAGTTCTCAGGAAATCCAAACACACTGGATGAATCAACTGTAGAAAAAGTTTCCTCTGTAAACGACTCTATGCCAACATAATCCTGTCTGCTGTTGTGCTTATGTTCAACAGTTAAGTAACAGCTAACAGCGATGACTAAATGAATGTCATCAGGCAGTCCTGATAAAGTTTCAAGCATTTTGATGTCTTAGAGAGATTCATTACACATTGTCAGAAATGTGATCAAAAATGGGAAGAAAAGCTGGACAGTTTGACACAGTAGATCCGAGACCACGTTGAGTAACTGATCTTTAAATGAACTGGGTTAGGGCATGCGCAGGTTTCCTCTACCTGTGTGAGTGTGAAAGCGTTACCTTGTGGTTTTCATTCCAGCTGGATCATGTGACTCATAAGACTTGTGAGGTTTTTGGGGCTTCAGGGACCTTGACACAGAATTCAGAAGCTGTGTTACTACTCTTTGTCCTTCATTCAGCGGCACACACACGAACAGAGACACACACACACACACACACACACACACACGCTGAACTTCTATGTTATATGTGTTCCGCTTTAGGTGTGTGGAAACATGTAGAAATAAAAAGTATTTTCATTGAGGAGGTGTTGGTGAGGTGTAACTACAAGCACGTGGTTGGAGTTCAGGTTTTTTCTATTTAAATGACAAACATTCAGACGTTTGAAGCCACACGTCTTTCCAGAATCATATTTTTTCCTCTCGGACAAAGAAACATTCAAAGAGACAGCATAAATGCGTGGGTGGTCGCTTTTGTAATGCTGTCCTGTGAGTTTTATGGAGATTTTTTTTTTTTAATAGAAGCTAGTACCGGTCGTCCGTGTGAGTCCCCCTTCGGTGGGACGCCGGCTCCAGCGTGAAGGGTTATGTAAGCGTTTGAGCAGCCAGCCCTCCTGCCTGCAGCTGCCTCACATTGCTTCTTACTAGTGAGGAGCATTCAGAACCAGTGAATCAGTCTGTCAGGCAACAAGTCTGAGATTGTTACGGTTTAAGAAGGGTTTGGAAGCAGACAAATCAACTTCTGGCTTTTTAAAAAAACAGCTTTCCTTTTTGAGTGGCAGCCGTTTCGGAGTTGGGCAGAGAGTCAGAGCGCAAGAGTTAAGAAGACGAACAAGCAAAGCAGAGAAGACCAGCTCTTCTCTTGAGGTGACAACAATGCTGCTCCTGGACGAGTCAGAGTCATTTACAGGTAGGTGATAATAGCATTACCCTTGTGACAGCATGGGCAAGAAAGTGACTCCTTAACCTTGGAAGACGGGGGTAGAAAGTTTTCTGAAAGCAGAGATGTGGGGCATTGGAAGAAGCAGTTAGGGGCTGCAAAAGGTTTGAGATGAGACAATGTTCTGAGGAGGGGAATCTTATGATCAACTTCAGGGAAAATTTGTGAGACACGGCTGCAGTGAAAGGAGGACATGATGAGCAGAGAAACATCTGGAGGTGTCTTCAGCGATGCTTGTGAAGTTACTTAACATAGTTGTGTAACACTGGATCCATACCTACTTAAGAATGCAGGTCAATCCTTCAACGTTTTCTGTACCTCTGTCTCTTCATAGTCTCTCTCTCCTCTCGTCTCTCGTTCATTCCTGCCTTCGCTGTGTCCTCTTTTCCTCACGTCCAATCTGCCACCAGCCATGTTTCAACCGGCGTGTTTTGTCTGTTCGGCTGTCCTGTTGTTATCTTGGACTCACCCTCCCATTGGCTGTTTCTACGGTTACCTAAACCAATGCTGGGGTGTGATTGGTGGGTCTGTGCAGGATTTGGCCATGCTGGAACTGTGAGCATGTGGAGCAAGGAAAACATATGTTTCATCAGACCAGTAGGTTAGGGGGGTAAGCTCGCAAGGCGGCAGACGAGGACAGGGCCTCGCCGCAGCCGGCCTGGAGTCCTTTTAAATAAAGTGCTTTATTAAAGTGTACTTAGCATGTTAGTAAGAGTATTTTAGTTTTGCATTTTCTTGCTTTGATTCTGTACCCCTGATCGATCTTGTGTTTCAATGAAGAGCAGTCTGTAGATTATATGATAATGATTAAGTGGTGTTCACATTCGCTTAAGATGCACACGTTACAGTTTTTCTTCACAGAAATCATTTTAAATGAATGAATTGAAGGGACATGTTATCTAAAACTTCTGTCAAATACTCTTTATACCAAGTGTCTAATCTGTTAAACGCATATGGACTCACAAAGAACATTAGATAATCAGGTGGATTAAGGTTATTCAACTGGTTTTGTCAGTAAATAATAATAGAGGTTGTTCCTTAAAGACACGTTTGGTTAGCTATGTGAGCTTAGAACAAATATTCAGTGTAGGTGCCCATCAGTGTTGACCTATAAAGGGAAGTTTTTCATTCCTAATCCAGAAAAACAAGGCAATTAAAACAGTTTGACCAGTGAAAGATAAAGTTTGAACCTCAGTAAACCAAATTCATGTAACATGTTCTATTATTTGAAACCAGATAAGTCTGAAAAGGACAGCCATTAATTATTCAACACCTCTGTTCTTATTGTTCAGTGATATTATGAAAAGCAGCCACCATCGTTTTGGATTGACTCTGGGTACACGGTGTTCCGCTGCATCTGCCTCTCACAGTGTTCCTGTTCTTCTACAGAAACATTCTCAGCAACCAATCAGAGAAGCGACTGATTCTGGATGACCCCCAGTGTTTGGAAACACTGTGAAAAGAGACACTAGATTCCTTGTAATCGCTTCAAGCTTGTCAGGTTGAGCAATGATAAAACCGAAAAGAACACTGAGAGTCATTGTGCACGTTATTAGTGTGAGTTTATGAACTCCTTTAATGCATGTCGACTGGAGAAAAGGGTATTATCTTGGAAAGAGAAATGTGTGCCAGGGTAACAGCGGGGGTAGCACAACTGGCGCTGATGCTTGTCTCTGCTGCGACGACTCTGGGGAGCTGAGATTGGTGTTGGTGCACAAAAACAGGCTGTCCGGTTCCGACCGACTCTGGGTCTCAGGCCGAGCACGTGTCGGGCTGGTTTCATAACGCCACAGCGCAGGGAGGGTGCATGCTTCGCCAGACCGGCCACATGGCTCTCAGTCCAACAGCCCAAACGCCGACTGTGTTACAAGTTGGAGCTTTTGAACTCTTGACTTCTTCTGTCACATCATATTGCCGCTCTTTGTTCTCCTTCTTCAAAGTTTTTGTTCTACTTCAAAGTTAACGTCGTCCTTGTATAAACTGTCTTTGTTGCTCTTTCTTTTACCTTCCTGCTGCACTTAGCTGCTCACAACACGTCAGTTTGTTCTCCCCCCTCTTCTCTGCCTCTTTTTCTTTCTATTTGTCTTACATTTCTTGACCTTTACATTCTCTTCAATCATAGTTTTATCCCCCGTAAGTACAGATTTGATGTGGGTGTGTGTAGGTCCTCTGTTGTCAGTCATCTTCATCCCTCCTCTTCATCCTCCTCTGCAGCCACAGTGACACACTGGCCTATAAACTGCGTGCCGCCTCACGCCACCCATCTGTCTCCATCTCAGAGTCATCGCCTCTCCATTGCCTTTCTCTGATTGTGTTCAGTCTTCATGACATTTACCCTCACTGTCTCATTTCCCTGACACACACACACACACACACACACACACACACACACACACACACACACACACACACACACAGGCAGTGGGAGGTTTCATGACTCACCTGCCTCCCTATAATGAAGGTTCCCTAATAACCCATTCAGGTCAGTCTGTTACATAAGCGGTGTGTGTGATTGTTGCGTGTTTTCCTCCAGTCAAGCCATGTAAACCATTCATATCTTGATATTGTTCTGCGCTGAGTGGTTTTTAGTTGTGATATCTTTTACTGAACACATAGTTCTTTGCAGTTTATCATCCTGATCACACTTTGCACAAGATTGTTGAAAGGTGAAATATGTGGCTGCTGCTCAATCAAACCCTCCTGTCTTGTTGTCGATTTGTCAATTGATTCATCAATCTGTTTATTTGCCATTTTGTATTTGCCCTGTTTACCTGTGTGCTGTCATGACAGTCTAACTGCGTCACGCTGACATTTTACTTGTTGCTGCAGTTTGGAAAACAGACAGATTGTTGCAGGAACAGACAGAAAATGACAGGAGAGCAGAAACGGCAGACGTGTGTCCGTCTGCGTACACTGTGAGGCCGTGTCTCTACATCTTCTTTTAATGTGTTTGTCTGGGTCTGCCAGATCCAGCTGAAGGTACACCTGTGTGTGTGTGTATACAGGACGTTGAGTTCTTGTGATCATGATGGTTGTGTAACAGCCAGAGGCAGCGGTTACATAAGCATCCCCCCTTGTCTGAACAGCCACGGCGTCAGTGGCCTGACGCTCTGTCGGAGAGCAACTTGCACTGAGGCGGATTCTGTGTGTCAGCAAACACTAAACTAAATGAAGCAGTCATGTCATTTGGTACAAAAAAAATTAAAGAAATCGTACACCATGACCTCAGCCCTCTTTAACTCCTTCATCGTCATTTATGAACATCTCCATCATTTGTTATTTTGGTAGTTTGACCCCCTTTTGACATTTTACCAAAAGCAACATTCAAATGCTGCTAGATTTTTTTTTCTTTATTACTTTTGTGTTTTCTCCATCATGACTCATTTATTTATTAGGAACGCATATCCTTTCCTCATTTTGTCTTAAGAAATACAGGAAGAATATTGTTCTCCAACACAAACGTATTCCCTCAGTTCTCCACATATTATTGTATGAAGGTGTTGAGCAGTCATGTAAATTAACTTAGAACCACAACATCCTGTTTGTTGGTTTTTTCAGTGAAATGTTTTGTTACTTATACAAATTTATGTTTTTTCATATTTATATATACCGTTGCTCATGTTGATGCGAGTCATATCTGTCTTTTGACCTACAGCAGTAAACAAATACACCATACAAGCAGTAAGTATTGGGTATTATATAATCTGGTATTATTATGGCACAGGAAAGATCCAGAACATTTCAGCCTATTAGTCTTTTATTATATTTTTAATATGATGTCATCCCTCTGTAAAACATTATCAGCCTCCCTTACAAAAGTAGCAGTCACCACCTTTTTAGGCAAACAGATATAATTACAGCTCTTACTGACACATGCCTAAAGGACTTTCTGCCCTGCCAGGTATTATTATGTGTTTTATGTCCGTAAAAAAGAAATTACGTAAGGAGGACGCAGCAGCACTGTGAGCACACTCAGACACGCACCTGATCAACGTGGAGGGAGGGCAGACAGGTAAGGTGGGGGAGGTTGGACGTAACCAGCTAAGATGGTAACAGGAAGGCATTGAGAAGACGGGCAGAGAAAAGGCAGATGAATGGAGACGTGTGAAGGAGTAGTGGAAAAAAGGACGCTTAAATCCAGAAAAGCACAGCGAGGTAACGGAGGAAGAGACGGATTAGGAGAAGGTGTTGGCAGGTGGATGCAGAGCAGAGCGAGCTCAAGCCTTCACAGGTCCGAAGAAGAACTGGAGTGGAGCACTGCTGCCAACAGCGAACATGTTGTCCATCGATTATTAATGTATTTCTTACGTTATATGAATGTCGGTATGACATCCAGGATTCTTTTGGACTTAAACATCGGTATTCTGCACCGAGAGGAATAGAAGACAGAGGATGTGTAGAGGAAAAGAGGACGGGACCATTACAAGCTGTAGATATCGTTCTAAATTTAATTAAACAGGATTGGTGTAACTAGAGCAGTGGTCCATTTACTGAGAAAGGTCTATGATGGGGTCATGAACGCAGACTTGATGTCTGCTGGACTTCATTTTGTCAAAAAGCTTATTTTTTCTGACTGGATTGGATTCAATCAGAACTGAGTTTCATCTGAACTCAGTCATTAAAGATCACTTTTATTCTGCTGCAACATATGGAATCTTAGTTTTACAAGGCTCCAAATGAATAAACAGAAAATGGGAAGATCATAAAAATAAACTGCTGTTAAAAGTAACAAATATGGGAATATTAAATTATTTGACTCTTTAGGTTTACTGTAAACATTTAAGCAGCTTTGAACGCCATCGTTGAAAACAAAAAATCTGCTCAGTGGGCTTCACAAGAATTTACCCCGTCTACAGAATATCAAGATATCATCCCAAATAAAAATGTTTCTTATTTTTGGCTTGTCAAAGAACTGTTGTACAATTCTTTTTCTGCTGTTACAAAACAGTTATTAATTATATCGTCTGGTAGAGATTGTGCAAAATTGATTCTCCTGTTGATACTGAAATAAATGTTTTGGGATGGCTTTTTTTTTAACCTAAATGGTTGGATTAATGACATTAGTGTTCTGTTACACTGAGCTCTGGATCAGTTCATTTCCCAGCTACTTCCTGGAATCCCATCTGTGGGATAACTGGACCGTTTGTCATTTACGTGTTTGCTTAACCTTTTTGTGGTGTGTTGTAGTAAAGGGTTTTGTCTGTTATCTGCCTATGTAAACCACCATTAAATATGTACGTGACAAAGACTGTCCACGTCTGACCTTTTATTTAATTATCTGTTTGTTTTTCTAACAAGGAAGTATGGTTAAATGACAAACGTGGGTCTGGTATGTAGGTCAAGCACTCAGGACCTCATGTTTCCTACGCGGCTGGGTCTGAGAGCGTCTGTCCCTGCTTGCCCTCAGTTACCAGAATTCAGGATTCATGAATGCAAATAAATCTCCTGTTGATATATGAGATGTATTTTTCCAGCGTGTCCTTGAATGTCTTGTTATATAACGGGTTTGTCATGACCTAAAGACACTAGCTTGAAAAGAGCGAGTCTGTGTTTTCATGTTTCACGACCAGTAATGTGATATTCTGCTCTGATTGGCAATTCTGGATGTCAGAGTTGTAAAATGTTTCATGGTGGTTTTCTTGGATGCCAAACGAATTTTCACAGCGGGTCAAAAATAGATTTCTACCTAAAATATAAAGCCCTGCTTTCATTTCTCCTGCAGCCATTCAGAGATAGTCATTCTCTTTATGCAGTCCTATTGGTCACTGATCGCTATCCTTAATTAGCTTAGTCATGATTCAAATTCTTCACAGACATGATAAAAAATTATTGACTACATCAGTATAGACTATATATATGTTCTTGTTCCTTCTCGGTACAGGTGTGCCACATTCCAGTTGTTGCCGTCAGTTAAAGGTCAAATTAAACGTTCTGAAACTCCATTCGTAGATCACAGATCAAGCTAAAGCTGCTGCTCTTTTGGTATAATAGAAAGTATGAGGTAGGTGTCCCCATCCAGGGACAGACATTCAAATGTTCTTGATAGAGCAACTCCTGAGCGCATACACAAAACACACGTGAAGCTGTTCATCATTGCTGTGTGGAAACATCAGGAAGAGATTTGCCAGCCTAGAAAAGAGCGTATGAAGCTGTGAATGTATCCAGTGAAGGTTTAAAAGCTCTCACACCTACCAGTGCTGCACATTTATCATACGACGTGGGTGTTGATGGGAGAAGTTGTGTTAATACATTTAGTTTTGCACAGTGTTTGGTTTCACTTTGGTTTTAATCTTTCCTGTGGTCTCTCAGTTTGGTGAATCTCTAGCAGGATAAATTTGATGCTGCTTTTTGTTGACAAAGACTGACAGCAGATTCAGCATTTCTTCAAGACATTTTGGCTGTATTCTCACCTTTCAGAGGTCAAAATGAAATATTTTCAGTTCTTATGCCATCTGATGTCATCCACACATCGCTGCAATTGTGTTACTTTATGTTTGTGCTTTTCTGCTTCATCTCACTGCGGTCTGTGTTTGTCTGTTCGTCCGTCCACCAAATGACAACAGTTACAAATAGAAAGATGAAGGAAAAGCACATTACGGTACTCGTGTGGCAAAGGGGATGAAAATGAAATGATGACCTTGAGAAAACTAGGTCAAGGTCAAATTTGAACTTTTATACATTTTTGCACATATCTCAGGAACCGGATAAGATAGAAATAGAGAAACAAAAGGCGTTGCATTTATGGAAGCAAGGGGATGAAAATTAGATCACGACCTTGAAAACCTAGGTCATGGTCAAATCTTGCCTTTATACCTTTTTGGGAACACATCTCTGAAACCTGATGAGATACAAAACAAAACAAAAAGCAACATTTTCTGGAAGCCAGAGGCACAAAAATGTGATGACGTAGCAGGATGTTGCAATCTTTGACTGCTTTTTTGAGACTGAGACTAAGGCTGAGCAACAAATGATTCAACAACTAATGCTCATAATACTTTGGAGTTTTTCTCATGAGGTGAGCAGGCATCAGATGAAGGATTTGGGAGGAAGCTGCAGGTCCTCAAATTCCCCAACCTCATGTTAAACAGCAAGAATTTGCCTGAAATCTGTTTGCAGGGACTACAAGAAGTCACCTCTGTTGATTTAACCTGAAGAAGTCATGTAAAACATTTCAATGTACCGGAATTAGTTAATACTTAAATTATTTTTATCATTTCCTTCATTCTCAAACACAGAAATAATCAGAAATTTGACTCATGGTAATCACCTGTTAAAACAATGCTGTCAGCTGTTAAAATAATGTCTACAAAAGAGTCATATTGAGAAAGTTGGAGAGTTTAACTAAATTAATATATTAGAGTATGGAGTGGTTCATTAGTTGTATAATGTATTTTTGCATTTGAGTGTGTGTTTTATAGTCTTCTCCTGTTAGGTGACCGTGAAGCAGTTAAACTTCCCAACTTGGATGTCTGTAAGTCTGCAGAAGATAAAACTGTAATGAAATGATACGTTTCTTTTTTGATTTGAACACACACTCTTAACTTTTTTTAAAGAGTCTCAACGATTCATTTATTTTTCAAAATTGAATTAAATCCTGACACACGAACACAAGCCAGCAGCTTGGAGTCAGCCTGACGCTATACGAGGTTCTCTTCCAACAACTACTGATGCATTTCTGTGGTCGGACCGTTGAAGTGGTTGTTGCTCTGTCTCCAGCTTTGTGGTAATGGCCTCCTCTCATTAATCTTTAGTGGAAACAGAAATCTGTTACAGTATTATCGGTTCATAAGAGGAAATGAGTGAGCATCTCTAGGGCTGTAGTACTGGAATTAGTTTTAGTAGTCATGTAATGCGTTTAAAAGAAATGCGTTTTTTTGTTTTTGTTCTCAAATGCATTTTATGGCAAACAAAGCTGATTGTAATTTCCATCCCTTTACTTGGAATTTAAAAATGACAAGTGATCTACACAGGAGGCTGTCCCTCTGTCATTAAAATTTTTTATGGAAAACTGAATAAATGGGATAAATTTCTTACATCTCATTTGTGTCGAATCATCTGGGAACAGGGTGACTGGATTCTAGCTGTGGTCACATGGTGTTTTAATCAACTTATTAAATCAAATCAAGTAACTTTGCATGAAGACAGGATGGATCTCTCGCTTCCTCCCCCTCTCTCTCCCTCTCTTTCCGTCTTCCTCTGTCTCTCTATCCGGTGAGTAATTCCTGAACATGTTGTCCTCTTGACCCAAGCAGAAAAAAGAGCCCTTCTTCCCAGAATGTGTCTTTGAGTGTGTGTCACCACCATGTTTTTTTAATGTGAATGTAGTTTTTACCGCATCTCTCTCTCGCTCTCTCTCTCTCTCTCTGAATGATGACTTGCTCCTATCTGTCCTCTCTCCTTTCCTGTTTACGTCCTCGGTAACTCGTTTTGCTTACTGTGACGATGAGTCTCTGCATTTCAGGAATCGTTATATAACTGTTCTATAAACTAATGTGGGTGGAAGGTGAAACCAGACGATGGGGTAAGTGCGAGAGTGTCAAATGTAATCTGGTTTAAACGTTTGAAAACAACTACTTTTCTTTGGTGATGAAGTTTCCTTGATGGTAGTGACAGTTGCCACGGCTGCACGCATCAGTGTCTGTTTCAGTGCACATCGGTATTCAAATCATGTTGTCTGAATTGTGTTTCTCCAATTAATTTTAAATGAAGATTCACGGATTCATTTACAATGGAAATCTGCATGCAAATCTAGCATATAATGGGCTCTGTGCTAAAGGCTAAAACTTGCTAACTGGTGCTAAAGCTAAAGTGTTGATCCCAGCACCACCAGCATGTGTTGCTTATGAATTGTTGTCAGTTTTTGGACTCTTAAGTGTTAGAATTCTGCTGCCTGAGCAGAAGCTTGAAAGTCTTCAATGTTTTCTAATATCTGAATTCATTTGATTTTAATTTAACGCTCCTCAGTGTTAAACTAATCCGATATTACGTTGAACTCAGATAAACCGATTGTAAATGCAGCTCTGAGACACATAAACCTTCCGGCTCATTAACAGACTGGGACCGGCTGGTGTCATTATCAGCCGCTCACTAGAAGTTGTTTTCCAACTCTCTTTAGTCATGTCTAGCCTCAGCGCCGCGCTAAATCACAGAGTTGTGTTGAACTCAAAAAAATCACGTGTGTGTCGGCGGTTTGTCCTCATTTGTCCACTCATCCCAGGCAGATCTCGGCCTGGGCTGTCCTACACTGGTGTTTGTGTGCCTGCAAATGCTCGTGTGTGGTTTTATGTGTGTAAATGTGTGTCAGTGTTTTTGTCCAGTCGTGTTTCATAAGACGCCCATATTTATGATCCAGGTCTTACGTAAGTCTCAGATCTGGTTCAGTGTGTCTTCGCCAGGCCAACTGTGAGAGAGAGAGGAGGAGGATAGAAGGAGAGAGGTGAAAATAAAATACAAGCAGATGGAGGAAAGAAGAAAAGAGAGAACTAGAACTAGAGGAGTTTAGAAAGAGACTTTGGTTTAGAGTTAAAGGTGGTAAACAGAACAGTCATCGTGTTTTTTTATTGAAACAAGCAGAGAAATCATCTTTTTAGTGTTCAGATAAATGTAATTTGAACAGCTGACGACTTACTAGAACGAGTCAAACTGTTCTGTTAATCCAAAATCCAAAAATGCATTTTTAAGATTCCTCATTTAAATCTTTTGTGTTTAAACCTCTGTGTACTTTACTTCTAGAGGGGTGAGTTAGTGTCTTAATGGACCAGGACATGGTGACCTGAATCGTGGTGAATGTTTTTTCTTCAGACAATCATACATTCCACAAGATTAAACACACCATAATACAGGTAGCCAGTAGATTTACGAGGAGGAAATAACACTACAGAAACATGTAAATTCACAACAAACATAAAGACGCAAGAAACATAATGTACGACTGTACAGACAAACACATTCTACACCTAACAAGCAAAATTGATGCTCATATTCTAATTCAGTGACCTTGACTTCCTCCTCTTCCTCACAGACCAGTCCAACAGCGCCCCCTTCAGCTCCCAGAATGAGGCTCAGGGAGGCGACTCAGATGCATGGCAGTGCACGCCTCCCCCATCTACCTCACCTTCGGGGGAGACGCCGGCGCACCTTCCTCCGTCCCAGCCAGTGTCCAGGCCTCAGTCCAGGCTGGCCAGCCAAAGCCCCTCCCCTCCCTCCACCCTGACCGGAACCAAGAAAAGGAGCTCCAAACCTGCACACATGAGACGCAACATCAGGTACCCAGTCCTCGCTTCAGCCCAAAACATTTGTCCTCATCGAGACCTTAGACAGACTCCTGCTGGGGTTTTTCTGTGGGAGTTAATTATTTGCGCTTTCAATAAACCATAAACTTTGCTTTATATACTAAGCCTGTATTTAAAATAGTGGACCAACATTAAAACACAGGTTACCTCTGAAGTAATGAATCATCTGCAACTCTTTGATTGTGAAAAACAAGTGAAGATGGAGACTGTGTTTGCCGTTACACCATACACCTGTTTACCCAGAGGTTATTAAGAGTTCTATCAGGAGTTCTTGTGGGTTTTAAAAATGTTTTTTCAGACTTGGCAACAGTAACCACTTAACCCTGAAGTGGAAGAACTGGCAGCCCAGTCTCCTGAAGGTGTTTCTGCTAGCATAGGGAGTAACCTGACATTAAGTTTATTCTTCATGTTTTTCTGCTAAAGCTCATTTTTGTCACGCTCAAACCCTTTACCTTTCCATTCATTAATGGTTAGAATTTATAATGATTTATAATAATGTGCCATTTATCGTCATTCTCTTTGTACTTTTTCAATGTTGAAGAACTTAAGCACACAGCAATACGACCAATAAATTTGTTAGTGATAGTAATTTAATATGTTCTGCTTGTAGATTTGTTTTCCCCCTGTCTTCACAACAACATTTAACACATAAAGGTACTAATTATGGTTTTATTCCTTTGGCAAAGTAAGTAAACTAGTTTATCCGTCACATCTCATCTAGACTATTAATGAAATTCAGCAACAAAAGGGAAACTATTTTTATCCATCTCCTTGAGGGGGTAAGATTCAAGATTCAAGCAGAGATTCCTAATTCCTTCTGGTGTTATGCAAAAATAAAGACATAGAAGAAAACCAACTAGAAGTCCGAATCAGACAAGAGATCCCCAGACTACATTGGAGCTTCCAGCTATTTTAAAGCAGCGGCTTAATGTAACACAGATCTTATCAGTCCTGGCCAAATCAACATTACAATACAAATATGCAGCAATCTATGAGGATCAGAGCAAGCAGATTGATTACACGAGTGTTCCAATCACAGAACCCAGAGTCTCACAGAACTTACGGCTGACGTTTGAACAAACACTGAAGCAAACATTAACGTTTTTGTGTAGTTGTTTCTTTCAAATGCCACATGTTAAGCTAATATTCACTCTAGCTATAGCTTTTGTTTTGTCTCCAGGGGAACACACTAGCCTCCGTAGCTAACAAATGTTTATCAGGCCCTTTCAGCTAATTTGTGAGCAGTCAATGTGTTTAAAGGTGTTTCTTTTGTTTGAGTGACTCTTATCACATGACTCCATGTCATTTTTGTTATTTTTGACTTTATCTATGAAGGAAGTTACTGAGGGAGCACCAGTTGGAGGCCGTTACCAAAGCAGCCCAGCAGGATGAGTTGGAGAGGAGGCAACGCCTTGAGCAGCAAACGAAGCAGGATTTCCCAGTTCCACTGCTGCCTGAATACATAACTGGTAACCAAAATACCTCGATTACACCCAGCCATCTATCAGACACGAGCTGTCACCTCTTCATGACATCAGCTTTTGAATAAAGTACCAATAGTGCATGAAACTGTTATGTACCTGACCAGCATTTTTATTGAACAGAGTATTTCCTGTAAGATTTAACAATGGATGTCTTCATCTTTCGCTGTGGCCAAATAACGACGCCAAGAAGCTTTCATGTAACACGAGAACAAACTCTTCTCAAGTTCCCTCGTTCTGTCCTTCCTGTCTGTCTTTCCCTCTAAATATTCTGTCTTAATGTCTTAATTTTCCTTGCCTGTCCCTTCCTCCAGGCGAAGTGGCTAAGCACGCATCAGCCTCAGGGGCATCACGACAGGAAGTGGAGTCGGTTAGACAGGAAGTCATTTGTCTGGACTTGGATAGCACCAGGGAAGACGACAGCAAGAACAATGTCACAACCATTACAGAGCAGACGGGCAAACAAGGTGAGACATCAGATGTTACTGTAAAATTTACAAATGTTTGACTGACTGTATTGAAAACATGTTCATGCTTTTATTCACTTTCATCAATGAATGCTCAAAATAAGATTTTTAGATCTGAAATGAGTTTAAAAAATTAATCACAATGAATTAGCCAGAATTTTTGTGTTTTCTAATTTTAAGGAAGAATCTAGATGTTACGTACAACCTCTCTAATTATATTTTTATCCATTAATAATGACAGAATTGAGCTGCCTGAATTTTAGCCCACACACCAAAAGTAGCCCAGATTTCCCCTTTGGCCTTGATTTATCAAGTGGGCTAGTAGGTTAGGTCATGGTCCTGAAAGGTTTTTTCAGGGCTGTGACGTTAATTCAATACCTTTCATCCAGTTATATATTCTGAGCTGAAGCACAGCTAAGCCAAACGTTACATAAACCAAATGCTAATTCTTGAGATGCCTAAAAAGCACATGGTGAGTGAGGATACAAAGTGTCTTCAAGACATCAACTTCCACCGACTGTTATAGAAATTATAAGCGCTGATTTTTTTTTTTTCCCCAAACGGAAGATTTCTTGTTCACCATTATTTTTCATCATCATGATCGTAATATATTTGCTTCAGTCAAAATATATGTAGCATTATTTTACTTCTCAGACTCCAGACTCCAAATGTTGCAGTTAAAAATCACAGAATCTACTACTAACAAGGACTCGTCCAGACGTTAAAGTCGTGGCTTCTTTTTTCTAAACCGCAGGTTTCAGTTAAATAGCATGAATATGTTTTTATCTTCTTCTGCTCTGGTAAAGCCACCCCTCATGTGAATTATTTTTGATATTATATTAACCATTAATCATTAATTACAGCCTTGAACAGTCAGATATATTAGCTGCTCACTACAACAGAGGATGGGATGTCCTGTGGTTGTAAAGTAAAGCAGCTATGATAATGTAATGACAGCCATTAACATTAAATTACACAGTTGTTTATGAAGACCAGGGACGTGGAAAGAAATCAGTTTGAGTTTCTGGAAAAAAACACTCTAATAATATGAACTCTTTGCTTAAAAACCACAAGCTGACAGATATCTGGCGCCATCTCAAATATAGACTCAAGGGTTACTTGTTCAGAGTGAATGTTGATGATAAGGTTCACTTCTGTGAAGGCAAAAACATTGAGGAAGTTGTGCTTCATTTAAAACAAATGCTTATATGCAGTTTTTATAAAATTCCATCAAGGGTGAACATTTTGGACATGGCTAAATTGAATTACTGAGAAAGGACCCTCCTTTGTGTGTGTGTGTGTGTGTGTGTGTGTGTGTGTGTGTGTGTGTGTGTGTGTGTGTGTGTGTGTGTGTGTGTGTGTGTGTGTGTGTGTGTGTGTGTGTGTGTGTGTGTGTGTGTGTGTGTGTGGTTTTAATAGATCAGCTGCCTGTGCATCAGAATATTCAAAATCTCTGTGGGGTACATCATGTTCTGTGCTCCTAATTCCCAGCTGCACACACACAACTCACAGTATAGCTACACACTCAGAAATGAACACGCACATGTTGTGGAGTGAAAGAGAGGACTGGGCCGAATGAAGGCGCACCTGCACCGCAAGAACATTTACACAACCAACAAGGAGAGAGTGATGGGGTTAATAAATTAACAAGGGAGTAGATGTAGGTTTGGGAGTGGAGAAAGACAAACTTGAAAGAAAGAATAACAGAACAGAGGGAGGACAGATTTAAGTGTCTGCAGGGCAGATAAGAGCAGGTCTGTTAAACAATAAAGCCAGCTAATCCTGGTTATGAGCCAGAACACACACACACACACACACACAGTGGCACAGTGACATTTCTAAATGAGGTTGCATAACCAGTCTCCCCCCGCTCTAATCCTACTTGTATAACCAGCCATTCACTGCAGTTATATAAGTTCTCTCTGTCTCCCTCTCTCTCTCTCTTTCTCACAAACACATACACACACACTGACATACTGACACATACACACCTCTCCCTGCCCATCATGCCCTCAGAAACTCTCAGCTTGTGTAACTATCACCCTTCGATGCTCTTGATGGTTTTATCAGACACGGGTTTCATTTTCCGTGGACACATCGACGCACTCAGTGACGTCCACGTTTGATGTGGAGTCACACAAGCCGTTCTCACGAATGAGCTTTAATTCACTACATCATTTGAGACAAATACAGTTAGACCAATAAAAATTCAAAGCCGTATTCACCAGAGAAGTTGCAGTGGAAATCTGTCCTGGATTTAAGTGTACAAAGCTTTTCATTAATACAGAACTCCTTTAAAAGATTTCAGTATTTTCCGCACTTATGAGGCGCAGTGGACTATAAGGCGCACCTTCAATGAATTGCCTATTTTAAAATGTTTTTCATATATAAGTGCACTGGATTCTAAGGCATATTGTTGTTTTTTGAGAAAATTAAAGGCTTCTAGGTGCTGCTTATAGTGTGGAAAATACTGTAACATTAGAGTAAAACTTCTCATTTAGGCCTTGGAATTCTTTCTGATATTCAAGTCTTACGCCAAATAGAAAACTGATTAGTCATCTGAATGTTCGTGGGACAGGCCTTGTCAACTAAAGAAATAACATTTCCTGCATTCGAATCAGACATCACTCCAAGGACTAAATGTATTTTCAGAATTTTGATTCAAGTCTTGCAGATTAAACCTTCACCCCCCCCCCCTTTATTCCCACACACAGATGTGATCGATCTGAGCTCAGGCGAGGATGACACCATCGTCCACGTCAGGGGCAAGCTCACCAAGGAGGAAGAGAGTGAACCGAGCGGCGCACACACCAACGATGCTCTTAACCAGCCGGACACCCAGGACAGGGTGCTGGTCAACCTGAACCACCCGGCAGCAGACGGGGACATTTTCCTGTCCCCTCAGCTGGCACGTGCAGTCAAACCTCATCAGGTATAAACATGAAATAAACAAGTGCTTTGGTCATCATGCTCCACTTTTAGGTACAATATGTGACAGTTAAGTTTTATTAAACGGTTTAACAAACTTTTGACTACCATCTATTTTTTCCTCCCTTCATTATTAACCACATCATCCTGCTTCATTATCCTCATGGCTCCAACTGTCCTCCGTCACTTCTCCCTTCCTGTTTCCTCTGTGTCCCATCATTTTACCCTCCATTCCTTCTGTTTGTCCCTGCAGATTGGTGGCATTCGCTTCCTGTATGACAATCTGGTTGAGTCACTGGAGCGCTTCGGCAGCAGCTCTGGGTTCGGCTGTATCCTCGCCCACAGCATGGGCCTGGGCAAAACACTCCAGGTCATCTCCTTTATAGATGTCCTGTTCCGTCACACCCAGGCTCACACTGTGCTCGCTATCGTACCCGTAAGCAAGTTTCTTTTACATTCATTCAGGACTGAAACAGAAAAATATTGATTTAATAAATGTGATGTTGATTAATGAGTAAAAGAACAAGCTTGGGCACAGGATGATTTCCATCTTGCCTAGAAGACATGAAAGTGTGGTTTTATATTTTAATGAATTCATTCGTAACCAGAAATGATTCAAATCCATCGCTGATTTGTCTTTTTTTAAAATTATTATTAAATTTGTTACCTCTAATTTGTCTCTAATTTTGTGGTTTTACTTCTAAAGTACAGTGCGCCCTCGTTCCTCGCGGTTAATGCTTTCCAGGAACCACACGCGATTAATGAATTCCTTGATAGAGTTACAAACTATTTCTTATTATTTACAGTAATGTAAACGTTTATGAACCCTCCCCATACTGATATTAAACCACCTTCGATCTGTATTACCTTTTCCCACACTCTTAACGACTGTTTAAAGCACTTGTGTGTCTCACGTAAGTCCGAGACTCACGGAACCGAACGTACAGCCAATAGAATGCTCGTACGGTATCACGTGACTGGCCACCAAAAATCCGTGATGAGGTGAAGTCGCGAGCTTGTTTGCACGAATGCGCGAGGGCGCACTCTAAATCCGAGTTAGAAGTATGAAATATTTATCATTTCTGCAACAACAAAATCAATTCTCAAAGACAATGAACAAAGAAGATTGATTTTTCTTTTTTTCTTATCTATTGATTTGAGCTTAGGTCAACACCTTGCAGAACTGGCTGTCAGAGTTCAACCTGTGGGTCCCGTCCCCTGAGGCTTTACCCTCAGATACTGACCGAGGACTGGTAACGCCTCGTGCCTTCAAAGTTCACATCCTCAATGATGAACACAAGTAAGTAGTGGCAACAAAGGCATTTTCACCATGAGTCTGCTCCACAGTATTCTGTCTTATCCTATCACTATGGTTTAACACATTCTCATAATTGTATAATTTAAATGTCTAAAAGTTAATCACCCTTTTTGTCTTTATCCAGGAACACTGCAACCCGGGCCAAGGTGGTGGAGGATTGGGCACGGGATGGAGGCGTGCTGCTTATGGGCTATGAGATGTATCGCCTCCTATCACTGAAGAAGAGTTTCGTGTCCGGGAGAAAGAAGAAGAGCAAGAAGATGACAGGACCTTTTGTCATCAACCTGGATGAAGAAGACAAGCAGCAGGAACTGCTCAAAGGTAGGACTGATAAAGGGGAGTCGATAATAAAGACAAAAAATTTATTTATGAAACATCATACATGTGATATATTTGAAGCACTGGTGTAGAATATCACAGAAGATGTTTGTCCCATCCTCCCCCAGGTATTGAGAAGGCCTTGTCCAAGCCTGGTCCAGATGTGGTGATCTGTGATGAAGGCCATCGTATCAAGAACTGCCATGCCAGCATTTCACTGGCTCTAAAGAACATCCAGACCAGGCGCCGTGTGGTCCTGACCGGCTATCCGCTCCAGAACAACTTGATCGAGTACTGGTGCATGGTGGACTTTGTGCGACCTGACTTCCTCGGTAGGGGGAAAGATCTGCTTCTCTTTTCAGGGGGATTTTTTTTACAATCCCAAAGATCTTTTAAGATCAGGAGGGTTTTCCTACTATAATTCTTTGTTTTTTTTCATCCTGCACTTATTTCAGGGACGCGGCAGGAGTTCAGTAACATGTTTGAGCGTCCCATTCTGAATGGACAGTGTGTGGACAGCACGCCTCAAGACGTCCAGCTGATGAGGTACAGAAGCCATGTCCTGCACAGCCTTCTGGAGGGATTTGTACAGAGGTGAGACACCCACCCCTCAAATCCTGCCCAGACATTGAACCCTGGCCTCCCAAAGGTCCTGCTGGTCACACTTAACAAATACTGACAGTAATTCACAATTTTTTTTTCCAGGCGAGGTCATGATGTCCTGAAGGACCAGCTGCCCTCTAAAGAGGAGCATGTGATCCTGGTGCGTCTGTCGCCCCTGCAGAGGTCTCTTTACACCGAGTTCATGAACCGCTTCAGAGAGGCAGGAAACACCGGCTGGCTCAGCCTCAACCCCCTGAAGGCTTTCTGTGTCTGCTGCAAGGTGAGTAGGAGGATATGTGGGTGGGACGCTACCTGGACTTGTGCTTAAGATCGATTGAAGCTTTCCATCTAATTTTCATTTACACTAGCAGTTTCAAACTCCAGATTCAGAGTTGATATAAATAATCAGGGTTATTGGCGTAGATAATCTCTCATAGATCTTGAAGCTATTTCAGTCGTTGTGTTTTTACACCTGCTTTTCATCACACGTAAATCCAGTGGCTGTCGCCTTGACAAAGTGTTTCACTCTGCTGTCTTCCCGTCATCCTTCAGATATGGAACCATCCTGATGTGCTGTATGAGGCCTTACAGAAGGAAAACATGGCGAGTGAGCAGGACTTGGACCTTGATGACATCACTACCACAGGTTCCACCCGATGTCCAACCGCACCCAATCAGAAGTCCAAACCCCTGGAGAACCCTAACCCAATTGGTGGACTGAGTCTCAACCAGTTGCAGGAGAAAGCCAATCAAGTCATCACCTATGAATGGGTACAGTGAACGACTGGAAGGTTGCTTGTTATTTAATATTTCCGTTTTTGCCAAGATGTGTCATGTAATGCGTCTCCTCTTCGACGGCCAGGCAAAGGACGTCATGTATGACTACAAGCCCGGCATCCTGGAGAACTCGGCGAAAATGGTGCTGCTTTTCCACCTGATAGAGGAGAGTGTCAGGAAGGGAGACAAACTCCTCGTCTTCAGGTAAAAGACCAGACGACAAAAACCAGCTTAAAGCTTATTTACACTTAATTTATATCTAAGCGAATTAAATGCATCTGTTTCATACTGTGTAGCACAAGCTGGTCTATTGTAAAATTGAAGTTGATCCGTCTGATACATCCACAAGATGGCAGTGTTGACTCCGATTAAAAGGTTGAGATAAGTTGGTAGGAAATGAAAGGCAGGAAAAGTGGAGGAAAGAATGTAGTTGACTGGTGTGTGAGGACTTTGAATACATTACCTCACATGAAAAGACTTTCAATCACTTGTTCACTTTTAATTGTACATGTAGGCATTTTCAGGCCAGATTTATCCTTTCCTCCTTTGTTTTCTTATTTGGTTAACTTTATACTGAATAGTTTAACTGTAAATTTTGCCACAACCCTGAAATGTCTTTTTTCTGTCTCCTGTAGTCAGAGTTTGTCCACACTGACAGTGATTGAGGATTTTCTAAATAAGAGACCAGTTCCTCCTTCATCCAGCACGTCCAGCACAGACAGATCCAACCAGAACTGGGTTCGCAACCTCAACTACTACCGTAAGTCAATATAACTGAAGTATCCGTTTCAGTAAATGAGCTTGTAATTAAAATATCTAAAAAACATCATTGAGGCCTGAAGTCTGAACGCAGTGGCGGACAGCGAACACAAAGCAAGGTATTATCTGCTCGACTGTGTTTATCTGTCAGTGGCAACTGATGAATCTGAGTTTTATTGCATATTTCTGACTTCACTGGCTTGGTCCAGGTGATGGATCTCCTGCCATTGACTTATAGTCAGTGCTGCCACCTACTGGTGTGACTTGATAACAGAAAAGAGGAGTTCATGCCTCTTCTAGGTTTTTTTAAAAGTCACTTTGTGCAACAAGTACAAGTGAACTGACTACAGATATGTCGTTTCATACAGTTTGAATTTTGAACATTTTATCTTAACTTTCACAAAAATAATAAGTAAAAATATACTTTATCCCCATCTATCCTATTCTATTCTCTCTGGATGCTGCTGCTATCACGAAAATTTCCCACTGCGGGACAAATAAAGGATTATCATATTTTAGAGAATTTATTTTTTCCAGTCTTTTTAATCCGTTTTCACACACTTACATATGTACAGAATTGAGACCGTAAATAGAATGAAAATTCTGGTTTAAAGCGCACACGAAAGTGATCTGGATTGAATGTCATAAAGTTAATGAAAGGCGTGTTTTAACTTTGGCATGATGTCATGAAAGGACTTGATGGGAGCACAACAGCCTCTGAGAGGGAGAAGCTGATCAATCAGTTCAATGACCCGTCCAACACTTCAGCCTGGGTGTTCCTGCTCTCAACCAGGTACTACACTCAACAAAAGAACAGTGGATAAAAATGAGAAATATTGAAGTTAAAGCATAAAACCTAAGGATTGATAACCTGTGTGTGCCTCAGGGCTGGTTGTCTGGGTGTAAACCTCATTGGGGCGAATCGAGTCGTAGTTTTTGACGCCTCCTGGAACCCCTGCCATGATGCTCAGGCTGTGTGCCGTGTCTACCGCTACGGTCAGAGGAAGCCTTGTCACATCTACCGGCTGGTGTGTGACTTCACGCTGGAGAAGAAGATCTATGACCGCCAGATCTCAAAACAGGGCATGTCAGGTGAGTCGGAAAATAGATGTTATGTTTGAATATCACTTTAATGAGGATGACATTCATGTGAAAAGTTAAACCACTCAGAGGAACAAGAATATTTTGTTTAATCAGAACTATTTACTCATACATGACACATTTGTCATACATAACACACAAATGTGATGTAAGACACTCTTTCACTAATTTCATTTAAAAACTAGGTATTTTTTAATGCAGGTTGTTCTGCGTGTGATGTTCTGAGGGCACTGGCTGAAATAGAAGCATTAGCACATGAGGTGAACCAACTTTAGTCCAAGCCCAGTTTAAACACTTGTCAGGAATCAAACGCAGTGAAACGTCCAGTCCATTAGGCAAACGGAAGAACTTTTGGGTAGAACCAGACTCTTTCTGCTGAGAGGCTCTTGTCTGACAAAGTGAACTGTCTCAGGTTCTGTTTCCTGCATTGAGGCCCTTTATGCATGAGAGTTGTTAAAAGTCACAAGTATCTCCTCCTTTTTCCACACATCTCCTATTCCTGACCTCCCCGCCTTCCTTTTGCTCTCTCCTCCATCAGATCGAGTGGTGGATGACTTGAACCCTGTGCTGTCCTTCACAAGGAGGGAAGTGGAGTCTCTTCTTCATTTTGTGGAAGAGGAGCCGGACCCTTCCCAGGTGCAGCTGCAGCCACAGGACAGCATGGACAGCGTCCTCTGGCAGGCCCTGCACTTCTATCCTCATCTGATCACAAAGGTGTGTGAAGGGCAGAGACTTTATTCCTTGTACTCAAGTCCACTGACATTTTCTCCAGTGTACATTTGTGTGTTTGTGAGTATTAACTACTGTAATCATTTTAAAAATATAATACAAGATGACTGACGGTTTTCCACCAACAAATGAGTAGCTTTTATGACGGATGTTTGAATCACACGCTTTAATTATTGCTTTAAATTTACTTTTACTGGTTTAGTGTCAGATTACACTTTGCTCTTGTATTAATAACACTGTTTCAGATGGACCTAAATAACCTCGTAATGGAAGCTATTGAAACCTCAGTGGAGGTTTCCGATGTTCATAAGTCATTTGGATTAGAGAGAGTCATAGTGACCTCCTGCTTTTTTCAAAGTGATTAATTGCAGCTCTCTCACGTCTTATTTTAGCAACCGTTTCCCCACGAGTCTCTGCTGATAGACCGCAGGGAGCTGAAGCTCAGCAGTGCTGAGAAGAAAGCGGCAAAGAAGGGCTACGAGGAGGAGAAGAGGGCCTCAGTGCCATACACCCGGCCTTCCTATGCTCACTATTACCCCGCCAGCGACCAGAGCCTCACCAACATCCCCGCGTTCAGTCAGAGGAACTGGTCAGTGGATCAATCACAAATGGCCGCCAACATAAACTTAACAAGCTAATGGGAAAAAAATTCTCTATGCGTGTTTATTCAGTTTTACCTTTCAACATGCTCTTGAATAATGGGGCATAAAAGATAACAGACAAAATGTTTGGAGATTAAACTTTCACTTTCGGGCAAACTTTATTTTAAGGTTGTTGGGTTTTTTTTACTGGTCAATGCAACAACTGAAATATTTAAAAACTCTCTGCTCAGGCGTCCACCTCCCCGCGCTGAGGAAAGATCTGTAACAAACGTCCGGCCAGTTCAGTCGACCTCAGTTCCAATGATGCCCCGACAGACATCTACAGGACCAGCTGCAAGCAAAGACGCCTCCATATCCAGCCTGGGGGGTTTCCCCGTCAACTGCCTGCAGAAAGCCGGCGTGTTCGTGCAGAGGATTGTCACCACTACAGGTCAGGCAACTGCACACGTCTGTTCACTTTCTTCTCTGTCTTCATGCAGGCAACCTGTCTTTCCCTTGTGAATCTACAACTCGTTATATGAACTGATGAATCAGGGATGTTTTTATAAACGTTCTGGAACTCTTTCTTCTTCTTTTCAGACATTGTGATTCCGGGTACCAACAGCTCAACTGATGTCCATGCCAGGATCACTGCAGGAGAGAGCATCCATGTCATCCGGGGCATCAAAGGTACCCATGCTGCTTCTGCTCTTCATGAGTTCTGCTCATTGTTCTGTCTAACATAAACATCTTGAGTTGAATATCTCTGTGTGTTTTTGAACACACAGTAGTTTTCTGTGAGTTCTAATCATTTCTGTCTCTTTTAGGAACCTACATCAGGACGTCTGATGGTCGGATCTTCGCCATCAGAGCAGCCAATAAGGCAAAGACGGAGGAGAGCACCACAGTGGCAGTCAAAGGTGATATTATTTACTGCTAGAACTCGGCTACAGGAGCAGTGATGATTTCATGAATTTTAGCCAAAGCAAAAGGCTTCTTAAGGCTTTAATTTTTCCCTAAAGCTAAACTCTTCTTCTCTTCTTCATTCTGCATCTCAGACTCTCACGGCCCACTGGAGGAAGTGTCAAACAATGGAAGAACCAGTTGCCAGTCACCCAGCAGGAAGCAGCAGGTCCCCTCTAAGGCTGTGCCTCGTCCTATCTCACCCGACAGCCCAGAGATCATCAGCGAACTGCAGCGTTACACCAGTGGTCCCGTCTCCTGCGCCACTGGAGGCTCCACAGACGAACCGGAGGGGGCAGAGGAGAACAACACCAACAGCAAACCGCCTCAGACCAACGTCAGCAGTGGGAGAAGCTTATCCAGCGGAAATGGAAGCCACCACGATGCCTCTGTGACTAATGTAATCCATCCCAACATGGACGCCACCACCGCCCAAGACCTCAGAACGGGATCTAAGCGCAAAGCCTCCACCCCATCCCAGGAAGAGCGACCCAGCAAGCAGCCCTCTGCAGGCAAACACTCCTCAGCCCCGATGGCCTCACAAGACTTCCCCTTCACCGGTGGGTACGGCCTCCCTCCGCTGGGCCTCAACCCCGCTATGATGGGGGGATCACTCGGGCACCCCCTCTTCATGGGAGCTGGCTCACCTTACTTCCACTCCCCTCACACCCAGCTGGGGGATCCCAGCTACATGTATCCAGATCTGTTTGGGTTTGGCGGCGTGAGCGCCGTCGCCACCTCCTCCTCCTCCACAGCCGTTTCCTCTTCCACGCTGTCGTCGTCCGCTTCTCCCCCAGTCAAAGCTTCCAGTTCAGTTCCAGGAGCTTTGCCTCCGTTCATGCTGAGCCCCAGCATGGCAGGCATGGCAGGACTGCTCCCCCCAGGCTACCCTCTGTCTTACAGTCAGTCTCTGGCCAGCCTTTACACAGGATCCATGTTGCCGGGAGGGCTGCCGGGTCCAGCTGCCACTCCTGGTCCTGGAGGAGCCAGCTTCCTCTCGCAGTATCCACCCACCCCTGCCACCAGCTCCTCCTCATCCTCTCCTTCCTCCTTCTCCCCCTCAGAGCGGTCTGAGGGGCATCGGGGCCCTCTGCTGGTGAATGGTGGGAATGTCGACAGCACTAGCAGCTCTGATGATGACGGGGATGTGATTGAGATGAGGGGACAGTGACACATGAATGATGACGTCGTTTGAGCGAGATTGATTGAATTTAATCATCGAGGTAGGATGATGTAGTCTTTGCCAGGTCGCAGGCTTCGAAGGCCCGAGGCCAAAAGGGAAAAGGAGAGAAAAGAAATCTGATAAAAAGATGACGGTGGCGCCCTGCTCTGGTGTTTCATCTGTTTGTCTCCACTGCCTTGAAGAAATTACCTGAGAGGGGACTAAACACAAACCTGACAGAGCGGCACATCTTATCGCTAACTGTTAGACGTGAAACCAGAGGAAGAGATATGCTCCAGATGTAAGAAGGAAATGAAAGCTATTGGACTTTTGGCTTCCACTTTTCCAATACTGGTGTTGAAACACTTATCACTGGACTTGGTACTGCTGAGCGTGGACTTGCAGAGACCACAATAACCACTCGTTGTACGGTTGACTTTTGAGATTATAATTCTGCAGCATTGCTAAATGTCAAAACTCTTTTGCTTTTTTTCAGCTCATTAAGAAGATGACAGTAAGGTGAAGTTGCTTTAAAGAGTTTTGCAGATTAAGTTAGCTGGTAGTCATGTTTGTTAAATATCAGTAACAGAAATGGTATTGTCACTTGTAGAGTGTTGCTACTGAATAGTTCTTAAAATGAAAGAGAAGGTTTAAAAAAATCAATCGAAACTTAAAGCACGCATTTTAATTAAGATTAAGAATTCACTGCCAGGGCAGGAGGTATTGTACGTTTTTATTCTTGTGAGGAAAAAAAAAAACGTAATCAACGTGAATTATTGAGGTAGAAGTCAAACACAATTACTGAAACCTTAAACTATTGAAGAATGTATGCTTAATCAAATGCCTTTGAACCAGGCCTTGTTTTGAAAAGACTCCTTGGGTTTAGGCACCAGATGTGGGAAGATCTGATTTTTCTTTATCGTCTGTGTATTTTCTATGTATGTAATCTTTTACTTTGTTAAAGGAAAGTTGTTGCCTAAAAAAAAAAAAGCCAGGTGAAAAAGAAGAAGCGACTGTGAGGTGTCCTCCTTGTAGCGGAGAAACAACCAGTACAAAATGCCTTTTTTCCTCCATCTTTCTGAATGTTAACTGTGAGAGAGGAGCGGTAAAGAGAGACGGCCATTGCTGCAGATCTCTGAAACCCACCCACAGTCTTACTGTAGCCTATCAAAAAATGATGCAAAACATTCACTCAAGCCTATATATATCTATATTCATATATATATACGCTTACATCCCCAGAGGAGTTAAGCTTACAACCCTGAGTTTTGATTACACTTATGTCGTTACTGTGTCCGTGTCTATGTTGCGTTTATAAGGGTTACAAAAGGAACTGTTTTTAAAGAAAGGTAAAATAAAACAAGTATGCTTTCCTCGGTTCAGAAACTCGTTCTGACGTCGACGACAGAGATTCCACCTTTGCTCTGCAACGTTTCTTTCTCATCTTTTAACATTGTGAAACTATTTTCTTTCCCTTCAGGAGAGATTGTGTAGCTTTGCCAAAAAAAAAAAGAAGTGCATGAGCATCAGAAACAGGACTGAGTCTTAAGAGACCAAAAAATATTGTGGAGCAAACCTGAACTCTGCAGCAGCATCATGCTCTTGCCTCCGCCGTCTAGAAGCACAGATCCATCTCTATACTGTAAAAGAGACACACGTCTGTATTTGTCTGGAGGCTTGTCAAAAGCTTCATCATGTGGCAAAGTTCCCTTTAGAGCGAACATTGTTCTGCTTATCCAAACGACCCCTATGATCACACAAACAAGAGGTTTAAAAACCACTGGTAGTTTGGGGAGGATGAAACATCTTTCAGTAAATTTTAAGCATTTCCTGTTCTTTCTCTTACTTGTATTTGTTCTCCATAATGAAATTGTTAGTTTACTTATGTTTCTTTTTTTTCTCTTTTTACAATGTCTGAATTTACCAAATTAATTTATTTATGATGGGTCATATTTATTCATTTTTTATTTTTCTACATTTTTTTTCCTTTTGTTGAGCTTCTTTTTCATGTTCGTATGAGATAAATCTTGTTACCACATATGAAAATATTTTCTCTTTGTAAGCGATGATCTGCCAGTCGGACCCAGTGCGTGTGATCTTACTGGGCACATTCATATCCTGGATAACCTCTTAAAGAAGGATCCTATATATCACGTCCCTTTCATGAGAAATCCAAAAAAGGATATCAGGGATAAAATGATAATCTGTTAAATTTATTTCTTATCTATGAGTCCCTTCCACTTCCTGTTCGGATATGATCCAATATGAGCTCTTAGCATCTGTATTGAAGCTGATTTACCAGTAAAGGGTCAAACTGAGGCGGTCCTACTACACATCAGCGAAAAAGAAAAACAAATATGTCAAGTAGTCCTCTTTCCTTGATTGCTCATTTCCATATCAGAAATGTTCTTCTGTAGCTTCAGTATGGTGGCGAGTTTCCTCAATGTCAAACTGTTTGCTTGTCAACTCAGCGTTTGCTGCATTGACTGACTGCTTTTCTTATTCTTTCAAAGCTTTGTACTTGAATTTTCATATTTATTTATACGAGTAATTCAGTCGGACGAGCAGAGCCAACTTTCTGAATTCCGTTTCAGCCGAGAAGATTAAAGCTGCTGTCTTTGAGGATTTGCTCTCGTCAAAGCCTGTTGTGTAGTTCATCAATGGATAATGTGTATGAACGTGGATTACTTTTAGATCCTTTTGCTTTTTGTTTTTTGAAGTTTGTAAATAAAAACAAATGTTCTGAATAATTTATTTCTTAATTTCTTTACAGTGATAGTGATATTAGATGTAGTGCCTACTGTCCCTTCATCACTCCATGTCTCTCTCTCTCTCTCACACACACACACACACACACACACACACACACACACAAAGGAAGCCAAACACATTTTGAGATTAAACAATTACAAAATAAAGGATTTTTAACACTAGAATTATGATGCATGAAGTTTGTCTTGAAATATTGCGTGTCTGTTCATGGTGTGGGTGTAAGTCTACTTACGACCTCAGGCCCCTAAAAAGCAAAGTCTGAGCTCCATTGTAGACAGTTCACCTGACAATAGTGTATGCATGATTTAACCTACAGTTTGTGATGAACTAAAAGTACTGGGTTGGTTTTGTCTTTCTTCTTTGGACAAATACCCAACAAATGAAAATAAATGACCTCAGAATGCAGCAGGTCTGTTCATTATTTGATGTCAGGAATGGTATTTGATGGTTGAAGAGCAGAGGTGGAAAATTTTAATCTAGTTAACAGCAGATAATCCATGTATGGAATAAAGAAAAGTCTTTTTCAGATGACAAATGTATGGCAGGAAAGAGACAAGAGGGAAACAGTCAAGTAGTCCTGCTGTTAATCATTTATGGGCTCATATAGATGTTGATATGTTCAGTGTTATTGGTATTTTACCGATCTACTGAAAGGTGGATCAATCATGTAGCATCAAGAGAGAAGGATTTAGGTTTGGTTTATATTTGGATGCTTTCGTTTATCTGATCATTCTTTAAATATTAAAATCCATGAGTTCTCACTTGGTAGGTTTGCTGTGACTGATTTATTTTATTACAGCCACCAGCATAAGAATAAATTGCTATGAAATATGATGGATTATGACTTCCAAGCACACAAAGAGAGTTTGCTTTGCAGAGACACGACTGATTTGACCTGGACCGCTTGCTTGATTGTTGAATTGCAGAGCCCATTGCGGTTTTTGTAAACCTGAGTTTGCGTCTGATATAATTATTACTTTCCAAATTAAGTGCCAACACTACACAATGCTTCCAATGTCCAGCCACAGTCAGAAGTAAACCAGCAATCTGCTGCTGGTGTTATCTCAGTCTATGCGTCCTGGCTGACCCAGTTCTCCAGTCATTAAATACTGTGTGACATTATGTCATTTTTTGTGTGTCGATCCTTCTGTTCATGTAAACTGATGCTTCTTTTTATGTGCTTTTTCCTTTTTTAGTAAATGTGTTGTGAGGTGTTGTGTAGAATAAAATGAAGGCATGGGTGTTGTGTTGGTGTGGTTTTTGTCTACAAGATGAAACATGAAGGAAAAAAAAATTGTGGTATCAGAATCTCTAATTGGAACACATGAAAAATAATGTGAAATACAGATTAAACTTATGACATGATCAAAAATTAAAAGCTATCATTTGAAGATGGTTTCCTGTTTAATTGCTATGAAAGATTCATTCATGCTATTCTGCTTCCTGCCATGGAGATGAAGTCTGTCAATGGAGCTGAAATCATGTTGGATTATTTTGAACCAAATGATGCAGCTTCACAATTAAAAATTGAGTGAATCATGACTTGATTCAAATTTGTCCCCTGCACTATTTTCTCTTTATTGGAAGCTATTTTACATGAAAGCAATGCATTGTGTATGTCTTGTTGTGAATCACTGAGCTTTAACTGACGAGAGTATGAGCCTAAAGCCTCATTGTCATGACTTAATTCAGAAATAATTACTTACATTAGTGGGCTGGAAATGAAAGATAGATGGCCTCTCAAATTGCTGCTGTTTTATTCACTTGTCAGTTCAATGGCAATAATTTATGAATGGTGTGATGTCTCTACAATGAAAGATGTGACACTGCAAGTTCAGATTTCCTGCTTCTGTTTGGTCATTTCGTCACTGAGAGTAAGCAACTTTGTTCCTGTTGTGATCAAATGAATTCATAAAGCCTTCAGTTTCCATCAGGAGCATCAGATTCAAAGAAGGAACGCCTACTCTGTTAGTGTGTAGCCATTCATGCTGTAAGACATCTATTATTATGATAGCTATTGTGATGTTTGAAGCATTGTGACTTCTATATTAACAGTGGTTGTATTTTTAACAGTTTATAGTCATGACTAATAATTTGACTTAAAATCACAACCTCTCAGAAATATGTAGTAATTATTGTTTGGGTGACTCCTCATCCCCCTTCAGTTTATCCCTTCTCATCCAGGACATGGAGAAAGAGAAGGGATATAAATGATAAATCCTAAACATAAAGTCAAACCACATCCAATAATTTTAATCTCTTATATTCAGTGATATTTTTTATGGATGTAGTTATACCCGTATGATTAGATGTGCATGTCACATAACACATTCTTTGACAACAACAACCACACCGCCATCAGTGTGGATTTTCAGTCCATATTATTTATAAACATATATTTGATGCCAACATCACATGGTTTCACTGCTTTTTGGATGAAGAAAGGTCAGTTTTGTGCCTGTCAGATGCATAAAACCCATCAATGGTGTTCAACATTATTCTTGTCTAAGGGTGTCTATTGAGAATCAGTATTCTCTTGAAAAGTGGTGCCAATTTACCTCCAGTTTAGCCCCTGAGCTCTGCTGAGGTGCCCTTGAGCGAGGTACCAAATCCACAAGATGCTTGTAGGGCGCTTTGTGACTGCCCTTCACCATCTCATCTTACATGCTTACAGGCCATTTGTGTGTGTGTGTGTGTGTGTGTGTGTGTGTGTGTGTGTGTGTGTGTGTGTGTGTGTGTGTGTGTGTGTGTGTGTGTGTGTGTGTGTGTGTGTGTGTGTGATCGTGACACAGTGTGACAGTCTGACTGAAGGACTGAGTGGAACATAAAGACGTAGATATGAACTAAAACATCTCTGGATCAACTTCTCCCGACGTATCTCACTGGCTTCTACAGGATCAGTCAATGAGCGGAGAGAACTCGGTTTCCCAGCATGCTCTGGTGTGAGAAAGTTGCGTGACTTGACTTTTTTTTCCGCGATCGTTGATGACGGTGGCAAACAACGCAGGTCAGTAGATGATGCTACCTGGGAGAGGAGTGTCTGTCAGTGTAACGCTGCTAATATGATTTTCTTCGGCGACCTGCTCTCAAAAGACGGAACAATAACGAGCTAAACGAGTGAAGTTACGTAAACTATCTTAGACTGACGCCGGTTGCGAAGCGTCTAACAACATTGCTCTGAAGGCCTGGCGCTAGCTAGCTACTGGAAGTCCTCGGGCTCGCCCGGTAGACGCCAGGCCGAGTGAGCGCAGAGACGCAGACGGGAGCTCCGTGGGAACGATCAGGTTTTTGGAAGCTAGTTTTCTTATCCTAAAAAACAACAGCAGAACTTCTGCTCGTTCGTGGCGGATCTACAGCAGCACACTCCGATACGCCTTCAACTTCACGGCTAGCTAACATTAGCTCTTCTGTGTTTTAAGCTATAAACTAAAGAAGTTGGCTCTGTTATTTTTTTCTCAGTCATATTGGGTAACTTCTTTCTGGTTGGTTGCGATTTCTAAGCTTTTCAGTCTTCTGTCGACGCCATCTGAAGGTCGGCAGCTATATGAAAAAAATCTTTCAGCTGAGGTTATCACGTTTTCATGCTTATCTGTTGTAGCCCATAGCTTGTTCCCGTGTTTTAACAGAAAGAACACTTTGAAATATTTTTCTGAGTTCCTTTAATCAATCGAAAGACAGTTCCAAATGAAGGCTCACAGAGAAGCGTGGAATTTGTTGTTGGTAGGTCATACAGGTGTAACCTGTTCTGCTGAACTTTTTTAATTGCACGCCATTTTTTAAAATCGTTTCTACCGTGGACATCAGCTTTGATTTTTCTCCCCCTTGAGCCCATTTGCTCAAGCAGGATCTACCCTAAGACACAGACTACCATGAATCGTTACCTGCCTGTAGCTCGACAGCACTTCCTGGCTGCCCTGGCCAGCACTAGTGTGGTGGTGAAAAGTATCAGTGCTGTGGTGGTTCTACTTTATCTGTTGTCATGGGAGGTCAATGCTCCATTTGTGCTGGGAGTGACTCCAGGATACCTCTTTCCACCAAACTTCTGGGTGTGGACGCTGGTGACCCATGGGGTGGTGGAGCAGCATGTCTGGGGTGTGGCAGCCAATGTGGGGACAGTTATTGCGTGTGGGCGCCTGTTGGAGCCTCTCTGGGGCGCCCTGGAGCTCCTGATCTTCTTTGCAGTGGTCAACATCTCGGCAGGCCTCCTGGCTGGCTTCTCCTACCTCCTGACCTACGTTGCTACGTTTGACTTGGACTACTTGTTTGATGTCCACATCCACGGAGTGGCCGGGTTCCTCGGAGGTGTCCTGGTGGCACTGAAACAGACCATGGGGGACACCACAGTGCTCAGAGTACCACAGGTGAGGCTAACAAAAAATGGAAATAGTTTTTGTTGTGCATTAATGTCTAATGACATGTTGTGCGTTCTTCTGTTGAAGAATTAGTCTTTCTTATGTTATGGCCAGCATATAAAGGTTCTCGCTATATTCACAAACTATCATTAAATGTGCTTTGCTTTAATTTTACAGTCAAATGATTTAGCAGAAGGTACACATACAGTAAGGACAAGAGTTCCCAACATTCTGAATACATTTTCTCTGATCAAGACGCCATGTATCAGCTATAGAAGCACCAAATTCATAGCATTATTGAGAAGAATATTTGCCTTTTAGTTGTTTTTTCCTTTTTCATTGTTGATTACGATTTTAACAGTTAAGAAAGCAGTAAATTTGAGACATCAGGTATATAATTACCATGAAGCTAAGTCATTAAATGACTAAACTCAAATATACTTAAAGTTCCCACTATATTGCAAGAAAGAATGTTGAAACTAGTTTCCTCCCAAATGATTTCTACAGATAATTATGAAATTGCTAAAAAAAAAAAAAAAAAGTCTAAGAAAGTATGAATGAATGTGAAATTCATATTTTGCCATCCAGTTGCACTGTCATGAACCTGAAAGTACTTCTGTTATCTTTGCAAAGAATGTTTCCTCAACATCACACCCATTAATTCTAGTTTATGTGCGGTATTATGAACTTGACTTGAAAAAAAGGACCTGATCATATTCCACATTCTTCTTTGTCATCTTTTAAGCCACCAGTGTATCATTAAACTTTTGTGAAAGTGCTTCACAAATCTTGGAACAATTGCCTTCAGTTCTAAGAGGAAGGATAGTGATGAAGTAGCACCTTTTTAAAATCAAGGCAGAAAGTAAAATGTTTGTTTACTTTGACACTGAGCTACTTCTAGCAGTGTTTAACAGAAATATGATTTAGTCTGTGAGGATGTGTTTTTTTGTACTTAAAACCCCCCAGCTACAAACACCTTGAGAAATGCACCAACATTTTACGAAAAGCCTAAGACAAGAAACCACAGCACTGAGAAAGACAACAGATTGGGGTCACACTTTCAACTGTTTATACAGAAATAAAACAGAAATTTAGTTATTTCATTATCCAGTAATGTACTTTTCAAAATTTAAAGTCTTAATTAGTCTGATTTTTGGAGATATCTGTTTCTCCTTTCTCTTGTTTATTGAATGAAAAATTTCCATTTACCGGTATCTCCTTTTGTTTTGTTTATTTTTGTTACATCAGGTATCACTTTGTCAACTTGTATTCTTTGTGGTATCAGCACAGACATATCGTGCAATCAGATTAGAGCTGAAGATGATAATGATCCATCTGGATTAAAACTGGTTCAACCGATGTGCTTGGGTTTTCGGGTATTTACTTGGCTCTATTTTAGTTTGAATAATTGTATACACTTTAAATCTTAAAATAACATAACAAGAAAATCAAATTTTCATCTATAGGGCAGTTTATATGGAATGTGTAGTTAGTGGTTTAGTTTTAAGTGAAAGCACACACTATCTACACATCCCGGATAAGGATCTTACAATTAAACTTGCCTCTGTCATGAGGCTTTTTACATCCCGCGAAGGGGGATGTATTAATATTACATCCCGCTTCAAAGCGGTGATGTATTGTAATTGTCAGCGTCCGTCAGTCCACCAAATATCTTCGCAACAGTTGCAGATAGAAGGATGAAACAAAATGCACACTACTCGGGCGGCAAAGGGGATGAAAATGAGATGATGACCTTGAACTTGAGAGAACTAGGTCAAGGTCAAATTTCAGCTTTTGTACACTCAGGAACCGGGTAAGATAGAAAGACGAGGGAGAAGGGCAGTGTGAGCAAGACCCCAGATCAAAGCTACTGCTCTGACATACCTATTTACCCTGACCTATGAAAGTAGGTAAGATTTTTAATCCAAGGGTGTCGTGGGCGGGATGTCTCTGACTGCCTAGGTTCTAGTTGTTTTTGTCATGAGTTCAAACCGAGTCAGCCTATTTCCTTGGCATCTGACCAGCATTTGTTCAGTTACAGTTCCTAATTCTCATCAACCCGAGTCAGTCGTTGGTGCTGGCATCCACAGTGGACTCTAAAAGGAAAGCTGATGGCCCTTTGTTCGATAGTTGGCATTCATGAACACTAAAACCTGTTATTTGTTGCCATCTTAGGTGAGATTCAAAGCAGCACCGGCGTTGGTGCTCCTCCTCCTGGCCTTACTCCGTTTGTCTGGGCTGCTCGACAGCTCGGCCCCCCTCGCTGCGTACAGCTATGGAGCCCTGTCTGGCTGGGTCTACCTGCGCTTCTACCAGAGGCACAGCCGGGGTCGTGGCGACATGTCGGACCACTTTGCCTTTGCTAGTTTCTTCCCTGAGGCACTGCAGCCTGCCGTGGGACTGATAGCAGGACTGGTCCACTCCGCTCTGGTGAAGGTAAAGCTGTGCAGGAAGATGGTTAAGAGATACGACGTGGGGGCGCCCTCCTCCATCACCATCAGCCTGCCAGGGACAGATCCACAAGACGCAGAGAGGAGAAGGTGAGTCACAGCAAAGAAAAATGAGGACAGACATGTACAGAACATACATGACATACATAAATACTGTACATGGAGTAGTGACACTAGTGGAGGTTGCAGTTAATGCGTTCCAGGACCACCCATGAAAAATGAAATTCCGCAATATAGCGGAACTATTTATTATTTACAGTAATTTAAACGTTTATGAACCCTCCCCATACTGATATTAAATCACATTCTATCTGTATTACTTTTTTCCACACTCCTATAGACTGTTTAAAGCACTTGTGTATCATAGAAAAGTGTTTTTAATAAACAGAAGTGCACTGCGTTCTGTGAGTCTCAAAACACAGTGCACACACGGATGCCGTTAGCCAATCACATGCATGTACGGTATCACGTGACTACCTACTGAAAATACAGGATGTAGTGAAGCTGTGCATCTTGAAGCACAAATAAGCGAGGGGTTACTGTTTTGGCTTATCTTGAAATGAAATATCAGATTCTGGCTGATTAGACACGAGGGTGATAGAGGCTCCTCTGACTTAATGAATAAAAAATTTTTAGGTCATGTTTCATTATAATTACTACTTCACCAGGTTAACTTCATAGATGTATCAGTTCACATTAACTAACTTGCTTGTTCATGAACTCATGTGAAGCAGGGAGTATCATGATGATTGGGTGCTGTGTGTCGTAGCGTGAAAACACAGGAGCTGTTTGTCAGAAGATGTTTGAGGGCAAACTTTTGTGGTTATTTTTGAATGAACATTTGATGATAGAAATGTTATTTGGTCTGCTGTTGGCCTAATGCAGTGGTTCTTAACCTTGTTGGAGGTACCGAACCCTGCTGGTTTCATATGCTCACTCACCGAACCCTTTAGTAAAAAAATTATAATAATTTTTTTTTAATTGAATATATAAGTACAGTATATGTTTTACTGGTGTATTAAATGAATTGTGCATTAATGCCACCTTTTTCAAAGAACAAAACCAAGACAGTGCATGAACTCACATGAAATGACCTACCTGCAAATCAGTGTGACTTCTGCTGTTGTTACTGAGAGACCAGTTCAGATAAGCGTGGCTTCACCTTGACAAGTGCTACTCTGATGTAATTTTCTCAGCAAAGTCTGTTTCCTTTGTTTTCCATGCAGCTTAAGGAAGTGTTCCTTTATTTTTTCCCGTGCGAGACTAGAGTTGCTCAACTTGACATTGCAAATTATGCAGAACGCTGAACTGTATAACGTTCTGTTATACAGTACATGTAAATTCACGTTAATAATAATAATAACAATAATAATAATAATAATAATGGATTTGATTTATATAACGCTTTTCTGGACACTCAAAGACGCTTTACATTGGATCCATTATTGATTCACTCCTCATTCATTTGGTGATAGTAAGCTACCTATGTAGCCACAGCTGCCCTGGGGCAGACTGACGGAGGCGTGGCTGGCAATCTGCGCCTACGGCCCCTCCGACCGCCAGTGGAACAATCACACATTCACACACCAACGAGTGCCCCACTGGAGGCAAGGAGAGGACAGTGTCTTGCCCAAGGAAACAACGACAAATGACTCAGTGGGAGCGGAAATCGAACCGCCGATCTTGAATCATTGGACTACCCGCTCTACCACTGAGCCACGGTTGCCCGTTGTACATATTCGTCCGACCACTTTCTTTTTTTGCTCAACATAGTTACTATGAATTAAACTATTAAGAAAGCAATCAGATGACGTACCATCATGACAGGCATAAATCGGCTACTGAGTGCGCAAAATCCCATGTAGCACAGGTAGCATAATCGATGTAGCTTGATCACCTGCAGCCAGTGATGGCTAAGGGGGCGTGTCATCACGAATTGACACGATGTGTCAAACGTACAGTGATTCGTGCATGTTCGGCAAAAACACCCGACACATCGTGTCGGATGTTTTGTCTTGACCTCCGTTTCCGCCAAACCCCTGAGACTAACTCATCGAACTCAGGTTAAGAACCACTGGCCTAATGGGACATGGTTTCTTTACAGTGGTAGATGAGACAATAACACAACTTAATGAATCTTTTCATGCGTCTCTGTTGGTGTTGTGTTTTCCATCCATCCTATTCTGGTGAACCCCATGTCTCAGAAACACCTTCACAGAATTTCATCAAATATGTCGCATTGTCTGCTTGAACTGAATAATTAATAATTTCTTTTGAATTTGGTTATCAAAGATTATATGACTTCACAAAACATAGCCATAACTCAATATTTGATACTTTAATAATTCTATTCACATGTCTACTAGTTAGTCATTCAGCAATATGGTACCAAATCACTGGTAGAAGAGGTCCAGACCATACGTGTCCATCAGCACAGGTTTCTTCCCTTGAGCACGATAAAGAATTTTCCCTCTGAGGATGTATGATTCTCATTGGTCCAATAATTAGATGTTATCTGATAGTACCAGACCAAAATGCTTATCAAGTCTTATCATGTGCATCTTCCTGCTACAGTCAATAGCTTGCTGTGGTCACAGTTTAAGTTGGTTTGACATCTGCTTTAAACAGGTGACAAGTCACAGCAGTGAAGCATCACATTCCTGACGTTGTGATGTAAAACACGCTCTTCAAGCTCCAGTTAGACGTCATGAATATTTAATCATCACATCTTTTAGCCACTGCACCTTAGTCTTTCTTTCCCTCAGTTGTGCATGAACTACAAGCAAACCTTTGTTTTGGAACACTTTAGACATCGAACAAATCAGAATTCGACCAAAAAATTCGGAATTTTTTCTTAGAAGTCAAACAAAATTTGGAAGTCGAATGCGAAACAAACGCCTTTTTGGGGCGGCCATGGCTCAGTGGTAGTGCAGGTCATCCAATGATTTAAGATTGGCAGTTTGATTCCCGCCGAGTCGTTTGTCGTTGTGTCCTTGGGCAAGACACTCTACCTTCCTTGCATCCAGTGGGGCACTCGGTAGTGTGTGAATGTGTGTGATTGTTCCGGTGGTGGTCGGAGGGGCCCGTAGGTGCAGATTTGCAGCCATGTCTCCATCAGTCTGCTCCAGGGCAGTATGAATGAGTATGAATGAGGAGTGAATGAATTAAGAATGCAATGTAAAGCGTGTTTGAATGTCCAGAAAAGCGCTATATAAATCTAATCCATTATTATTATTATTATTATTATTATTATTATTATTTCTTGCCGCCAAGTGCGAGAAAAGGCGAGAAAAGTCAAGAGAAAACGTGACGGTAATGTGCCTTTTATTTTACTTTTCTGTATTCAATAATTTTTCACTTAATTTGCGTTCCATTGCCTATAGTACGAGTTACGGTGCTGTAAACTTCTCTCCAAAAGACGATGGTAACTCGTACCCTAGGCTGATTACGTTGATATTTTTTTTCCTTTCTTTCTTTCTCATGTTTGCTTCTTTCTTTTACATTTCTTTGATATGTTTCATTACTATAAAATTTGATATATAAATGACATTATGAAATAACATGTTGAAAAAAGGTAGTTTTCTAGCGTCTTGGAATGGATTAAGACCATCTACATTATTTGTAATGGGAAAAATGTTTTTGGAATTCGAACGAATCGGTACTCGAACAGCCTTCCGGAACGAATTGTGGTCGGAAACCGAGGTTTGCCTGTATAGTTTATGGGCTTATTCTTAGTTTAGACTGTATTTTATAATGTTAACCAATAATACAATTTTAATTGCCTTAGATATTATGTTGTCAGGTGTTTCCTCATTTGCTGTCTGTCTTCTTGCTACCTTGTTATTTAAACAGATGCATTTTAGGATCCTTTGTGTGTGTTTTATCAGAATCTGCTTTATTAGCCATGTATAGAAACACATCCAGGATCTTTCTGTCTTAGATATTGTTGTGCTGCACCATGTGACAGAGCTGTCCTCAGTGCTGCTTTGTAAAACGCAAACTAAAATCATTAGAGGCACTGGAATCATAGCGATATAGTGAATACAGTGACTACCTTCATATTATATTCCTTCGGTATCTTCAGAAAAGGCTAATCTGGACAGACATGTGAATTATAACATGACTGGTAAAATAGTTATTGTAGTTACCTCAAAGAAGAGCATTCAAACAAAATGCCAACTCATAAATTTAAACTTTGAGGATTCACATAAAATATTTCAATTTATATTCAGTTCCAAGTGTTTCTTGTTAAGTCCTTTGGATCCTCCTGTCATCACAATGATCAGCAGCAACATAGAGACGAATATGAAATCAATGCTAAGAGCAGTTGTAAGAACAACATGAATACTAAACAAACTCATACACCCAAGTCAAATAAATGGGCTACTAAGACAAAACAGATACAGTGTTGTGTTGAAACTGTTGTAGATCATGCTGTTTACACAGGGAATGTTTGCTGAGCTTCTGGTCTTTTTCAGTAATACTTTACGTTTTAAGTAGTTTTTGCACTTTAATGCCTCTGCTGTACAACAAACCCTCACTAACAGCCATTATCAAGCTGTCAGATGTTAGTGTACTTCTATTGTCTGTCAGACACGCTGCTGAGCCGTCATTCAGTTGAGGATGGAAGTCTTTGCTCCATTAGTCCTGTAGACACACAACACACACGCATTTGATCCTGTAACTGTCAGTGGGCCATCCTGCTTCTTTGCTACATACGTATTATTGTTTATGGGTGGAAAAACAAACCCTATACAACCAGAACACACTCATTTAACACAGAGACCTTCGTTGTCTGTGTGTTTATTTTAGGCGCTCACACAACTACACACGTTCTGTCATTAGAAACCTGTTGGGTGTTTTCCTGTTTTATACTGTGACATAAAGATCTATATCATTACATGATTATACAATAACCAGCTGAGCATTGGTACAAATGACTCAGTGATATAATTATGTGACCGTGGGATGATCATGACCACTGCCTCTGACTTAGCAACACTAAACAGGCTACAAGCATTAACAGTCTGCTAACATTCAGCCATGAATGAATTGATTTAAGTTTCAATGTTTGACACAGGTTGATAGAATTAGGTGAAGTGTAAGTAGTTTGCCGTCTTGTTCACAATAAGATGAATGTCATTTAATTTTCACTGACCCTGCAACAAGGTTGCCTGAGGGTTTAATAAGGAGAGGAGGCTGAGGCAGGTGAGGAAGAACAGCACAATGAGTCAAATACCTAGGGGTGCCTGCTGTGCTCCATGATGGAGCTCGACTGAAGTCCCAATCCAACATTTGTGTTTAGGACCTACAGAGATAATCTGTGGTAATTATATATTAGTGTGTGAAAAGTATATTCGAATACTTTTGCTAGTTCACTCTAGGACTTCTGATCACTTGCGTGATCAGAAGTCCTCCTTTCTAGCATAACTCGTCTTCCCTATGGTTAATTCTTCTCATTCTATATTCCTTGCAGGCAATTGGCTCTGAAGGCCTTGAACGAGCGCCTAAAGCGCGTCGAGGACCAGTCTGCTTGGCCGAGCATGGATGATGAAGAAGACGATGATGACGATGAGGTCAGAACTGACACGCAGCCACTCCTCCCGGGTGGGCGGGATCCTTCTTTCTCCTCAAGACCAGCGGGAGGAACTGCAGGTGCATCCATCACGTTGTCCCAGGGCGGCAGCGTCCCACCCTTAGGTGGCGCACAGCATCCAGAGACAAGCATTATCAGCTTTGAGGACGCACCTTCAAAATCGTAACAAATAGAGCTCACGTGTACAGATCCGCTCACACCGGTCGGTGTCACTCACATGTGTACTAGTGTGTTCAGCACTCCTGACTAGTATGCAAATATATTCAGTGACCGTGATTCGGGACACTCGCCAACAAACACACCATCCTTGACCAGTTCATACACATGATGCTGTGCTCACAAATGCTCTGTTGATGTCCTCATCCGGGGGTGGGGTGGGGGCTTTAATGTTCTTTGCAGTTCAGATGTATTGGTTTTAATACTCCATGTAGTTGGGCAACCTGGACACTAAATTTTTGTCCTCTTTACTACATACATCTGAAAGTCAACCAGATCTCCTGTCTTACCCAGAATTAATCCCAACATGCAGAACTCTGTCCATTTTATCCTGTGTCTCCTTCTTTTGCTTTCTAAATAAATAACAAATGGGTGTACAATGTTTTTTTTTGTAAATCTTTTCTGGAGCAGGTGTATTTGTTCTGAATGCCAGAAACAGGAAAGCTTTAAAGGATAGACTTGTGCCGAATTCTTAATTCTTGTTGAAAGGCCGCCCGTAAGTGTGCTGGTTTGATAAATGCCGAACAAACAGCTGCAAGAGACACAAACCTTTGAGTCACTGGTTCTCAGTGATTCCAGGTGTTTAATGGAGGAAGTATAAAATGATCCCACTGCTGGACTGAAGTGAAGCTGTTGCAGGTACGTCCTGCTCATGAACTTTGATACAACTTCATGATTGGAAGTCGGGTCCAGGTGAAGATGTCTTGTGGGCCAGGTTCATCTGCTGCTGCGTGTTGTGTCTGCAACGACTGGCACAGCAAGTGGACCGTGTACCAGTTTCTACTCCCCCATGTTTCTTCAATGGAGAACTAGTCTGATTTTCTTTCTTCTTCTTAGTCTGTTCATTAGAAAACAAAATCAAAAATAATCACTTATTGGTTTTTTTTTTTTGCACTAATATGTCAATGATCATGTTTGTGGATGATCATCTTAACTTTATTGTGCAAATAAGTAGTTTATTCTATTTTGCATTTACTCGTCCTGGAGCATCAAAGTGAACTCTTTCATTCTTACACCTTGTGGTATCTGAAATGATAAAGAATAAGGAGTAAGGACTCATTATCTGGGATAAAATGGGGACTGTTATGTTTGTGTCATACAACACCATTATAGAAAGAGAAACTGTTGGAAGGAGTGGAGGAGCACGGTGGTTTTATGGTCTGAATTCATATTGATCTTGAGTTTGTATCTGTTTTCTCCACTCTGCCCTTGGTGTTATTTGAGCCACTGACTTCAGGATAAAGGACCCAATAGACAGGATGTCTGCACTGATCAGTTGTCAACCTGATCAGTGTTTCCCAGGCTCATCTTTATAAATTTTCTTCAGAGTAAAACGTTTGGTATTCTTTCAGTTTGTAGAAGTCATCGCTGTTGATGTCACAGTCTAATATGGTGATGACCAAATCACTGACTTCCTAATTTTCCACCTCTTCTTGTGGATTAAAGTCAGTGGCAGCCAATAAATTATTTCAGATGTTGCAATGACAGCGATGACAATCTGGTAAATTATTTTGTGAACTTTACGATCAGTTTTGTTTCCATGTTAAAAGAACTTCAGTGAACTTCTGCTGCACATATTTAACCCTGAGCATAAAGAACATGAAGCTCTGTCCATTACCTCTCTTATCCCACCTTCTTGCATTAGTTTTCAGATCGTTCTGATCTTTCACAACCTCAGCAGTATGTTCAGAAACTGCAGAAAAAGACCAAATCACATATGAGATTGAGCAGCATACAAATAAAGTGAGCCATTATTTTCAATTTAAATATGTTACTATTTGACAACATTATTTAATACTGTAGATATGCTAAAAAGGTCAGATTAATTATTTTTAGTTTGAGATTGAATTCTGGCGTTCAAGCAATCGAGGATCAAAAATGCACCATTTAAATGTTGCATTTTAATGTGTGTTTGGTTGATCTTATTTTAGCAAGAAGATGTTTACCGTGGCTCAGTATGTGCTTTCATTAAATTGCTGGTGATTACATGAATGAATGGGCAGAGCATTGAGGCCGTCTTTCAAATGAGACTTCAGAGTGGAGACAGTTGAGGTGCAGTCCCAGCTGAAACCTCAAGTTTCTCAACATCAAGTTTAGGTGTAGCCACAACTCGCAGTGTCATACAGTATAACCAACCAAGCAGCAAAGCATTGTCGCATTAATGCCCGAAGGAAACTGCGTGTAATCCAGTCACATTGTGTAAAGCTGTTATGTCAAAATGTGCAGAGATGAAAGTTTGCAGTCTGTGGTTTCAGATGCAGCCAAACTTCTACTCTCAACCTCTCTTCTGTTGTCTGTGTGTTTGTATTTTCCTTTGACAGAAAAGATGCTGTTTCTTTAGTGGAAGTTTATATTTAGTATTGATAAACTAATAAAGCTAGAGGAAGAAGACGGGTCACAGTCACTGCATTCTTCAGTAGTGAGACCCTCTAAAACGTGAATTAGTTTCTTAAATTATTACTTCCTCCACACCAGTATCTTCTCAACTCACTGCAGGCAGGTAACTGGTTTTGATCTTCTGCGGGTGCTTTTTAGTTTAAATCTAGCAGTTGGTTTGTTCTTGCTTGGTTTACAATATAATTGAGAAAACTAACTTTTCTTCATCCAGCTGGTGGTCATTTCAAGTGGATTTCCATTTTATTGGTTTCATGAGCTACATGTTGGTGTAACAGCAAATAAACCCACTTGTCATTTAGAACACAAAAGTTCACGATGTCCATTTGACCATCTGAGTTTGCAGGCACACTTTGGTTACTTTGCAGTTATTGGAGGTCTTGAGGTTCTGCTGCAGTGAAAACTACTGGTTATCAGAAGCCTTCTGGACTCAAGAAGGTGTCTCCTTGTATTTTGATTTGACTCTTCCCTTAGCAACTTCGGGAGTTCAAAAATCTTTGATTGAAATGTTTGGTGAAACAGTGATGCTCTCCTTGACTTGTGGATTAAAACTTTTCTTTGTGTGATGATGAATGGCAGAGCACATGATTCATTCAGTCATGTTTTAGCTTTCTAAATTTTTAAAAAATTTTGGGGGGGGATTTTCCTCGTCTGTCCATATTTTTGCACCAACAGATCTTGTTACTACTAATGCCTGTCAAGCTTCCTCTCTTTAATATGGCTATTGCACAGAGTTTTCTGTTTTAGATTTCGGATTTATTTCTTTATCTGAAATAAAATTTGATTGTATGAAACTAATGACTGCTTTGAGTCTTTGTTGCATCGCCATTTCAATATTTTCTTTCATACTATATTGTATATGTAGATATGATAAAGGAACGGGTCAGTGTGGACCAGGATTTACCTGTGAAGAGAACTCTTCTCTGCTGCTCCTGACACAATTGAAGATGAGTATTTTCGCTGCTCCTTTACAGCTTACCAACTACAGGTCCAAGGTTCTTCTCCAGTACACAGAATATGAGCATAGATATTACGCACGTTCAACACATTCATACTATTTGAAGCAAAATTGTCCAACGATGTGTTTTAGGGTTTATTGGGGGAAAAAATTACTTTTTTGAAAAGCAAATCATTCAAGAAGATGTAGCAAGAGGGCACAAGCCAGTGTCTTATTGTGCCGGTCCCAAGCCCGGATAAATACAGAGGGTTGCGTCAGGAAGGGCATCCGGCGTAAAACTTTTGCCAAATCAAAGATGCGAATCAAACCTATGACTTCCATACCGGATCGGTCGAGGCCCGGGTTAACAACGACCGCCATCGGCGCTGTTGACCCACAGGGCGCCGGTGGAAATTGGATTACTGTTGGTCGAAGAAGGAGAGGAGGAAAGTGCGTTCGCACGAAGAAAGAGAAGAGGAGCGCCAAGAGTATAGGACTGAGAGTAGGGACGTTGAATGTTGGAACTATGACAGGAAAAGGTAGAAAGTTGGTCGACATGATGCAGAGGAGGAAGGTAGACATACTGTGTGTCCAAGAGACCAGGTGGAAAGGTAGCAAGGCTAGAAGTTTAGGAGCAGGGTTCAAGTTGTTCTATCATGGTGTAGATGTGAAGAGAAATGGAGTAGGAGTTATCTTGAAGGAGGAGTTTGTTAGGAATGTCCTGGAGGTAAAAAGAGTGTCAGATAGAGTGATGAGTCTGAAGCTAGAAATAGAAGGTGTGATGTTCAATGTTGTTAGTGGGTATGCCCCACAGGTAGGATGTGAGCTGGAGGAGAAGGAGAAATTCTGGTTGGACTTTGATGAAGTGATGCAGAGCATACCTAGAAGTGAGAGAGTTGTCATTGGCGCAGACTTCAATGGACATGTTGGTGCAGGTAACAGAGGTGATGAGGAAGTGATGGGCAGGTTTGGTATCCAGGAGAGGAACGCAGAAGGACAGATGGTAGTTGACTTTGCAAAAAGGATGGAAATGGCTGTAGTGAATACTTTCTTCCAGAAGAGGCAGGAACATAGGGTGACCTATAAGAGTGGTGGTAGGAGCACACAGGTAGACTACATCTTGTGTAGACGATGTAACCTGAAGGAGATCAGTGACTGTAAAGTAGTGGTAGGCGAGAGTGTAGCCAAACAGCATAGGATGGTGGTGTGTAGGATGACTCTGGTGGTGAGGAAGATAAAGAGGGCAAAGGCAGAGCAGAGGACGAAATGGTGGAAGATAAAAAAGGAAGGGTATTGCATGACCTTTAGGCAGGAGTTAAGACAGGCTCTGGGTGGTCAGGAGGTGCTTCCAGATGACTGGACAACTACAGCTAATGTGATCAGGGAGACAGGTAGGAGAGTATTTGGTGTGTCATCTGGAAGGAAAGTAGATAAGGAGACTTGGTGGTGGAATGAGGAGGTACAGGAGTGTATACAAAGAAAGAGGTTAGCTAAGAAGAAGTGGGACACTGAGAGGACTGAGGAGAGTAGACAGGAGTACAGGGAGATGCAGCGTAAGGTGAAGGTAGAGGTAGCAAAGGCCAAACAAGAAGCTTATGATGACTTGTATGCTAGGTTGGACAGTAAGGAGGGAGAGACTGATCTATACAGGCTGGCAAGACAGAGAGATAGAGATGGGAAGGACGTGCAGCAGGTTAGGGTGATTAAGGATAGGGATGGAAGTCTATTGACAGGTGCCAGCAGTGTGATGGGAAGATGGAAAGAGTACTTTGAAGAGTTGATGAACGTGGAAAATGAGAACAAAGACTAGAAGAGGTGACTGTTGTGGACCAGGATGTAGCAAAGATTAGCCAGGATGAAGTGAGGAGAGCACTGAAGAGGATGAAGAGTGGAAAGGCAGTCGGTCCTGATGATATACCTGTAGAGGTTTGGAAGTGTCTAGGAGAGGTGGCAGTAGAGTTTCTGACTGGGTTGTTCAACAGGATCTTAGATAGTGAGAAGATGCCTGAGGAGTGGAGGAGAAGTGTGCTGGTGCCCATTTTTAAGAACAAGGGAGATGTTCAGAGTTGTGGCAACTACAGAGGAATAAAGCTGATGAGCCATACAATGAAGTTATGGGAAAGAGTAGTGGAAGCTAGACTAAGGGCAGAAGTGAGCATTTGTGAGCAGCAGTATGGTTTCATGCCAAAAAAAAAGTACTACAGATGCAGTATTTGCTTTGAGGATGTTGATAGAGAAGTACAGAGAAGGCCAGAGGGAGCTGCATTGTGTTTTTGTAGATCTGGAGAAAGCTTATGACAGGGTGCCCAGAGAGGAACTGTGGTATTGTATGAGGAAGTCTGGAGTGGCAGAGAAGTATGTTAGAGCGGTGCAGGACATGTATGAGGACTGTAAGACAGTGGTGAGGTGTGCTGTAGGTGTGACAGAGGAGTTCACAGTGGAGGTGGGACTGCATCAGGGATCAGCTCTGAGCCCCTTCTTGTTCGCTATGGTGATGGACAGGCTGACAGACGAGGTTAGACAGGAATCTCCATGGACTATGATGTTTGCAGATGACATTGTGATCTGCAGTGAGAGTAGGGACGAGGTGGAGGAGAAGTTAGAGAGGTGGAGGTTTGTCCTGGAAAGGAGAGGGATGAAGGTTAGCCGCAGTAAGACAGAGTACATGTGTGTGAATGAGAGGGACCCAAATGGAAGAGTGAGGTTACAGGGAGAAGAGATCAAGAAGGTGGAGGATTTTAAGTACTTAGGGTCAACAGTCCAGAGCAATGGAGAGTGGGGAAAAGAGGTGAAGAAACGTGTACAGGCAGGATGGAATGGGTGGAGAAAAGTGTCAAGTGTGATGTGTGATAGAAGAGTTTCAGCTAAAATGAAAGGAAAGGTGTACAAAACTGTGGTGAGACCAGCGATGTTGTTTAGTCTAGAGACAGTGTCACTGAGGAAAAGACAGGAGGCAGAGCTGGAGGTAGCAGAGATGAAGATGCTGAGGTTCTCTCTGGGAGTGACAAGGAAGGATAGGATCAGGAATGAGTACATCAGAGGGACAGCACATGTTAGAGGTTTTGGAGATAAAGTCAGAGAGGCAAGACTGAGATGGTTTGGACATGTCCAGAGGAGAGATAGTGAATGTATTGGTAGAAGGATGCTGAGTTTTGAACTGGCAGGCAGGAGGCCTAGAGGAAGACCAAAGAGAAGGTTTATGGATGTAGTGAAAGAGGACATGAAGGTAGTTGGTGTTAGAGAAGAGGATGCAAAGGACAGGGTTAGATGGAGGCAATTGATTCGCTGTGGCAACCCCTGAAGGGAAAAGCCGAAAGGAAAAGAAGAAGAAGAAGAAGAAATCATTCAAGAAGAATTTAAATAGATCACTTAGGCAGATTTCAGTTGCTTCACAACACTAAATTCAAGTTTTACTGACTGCTGTAGTTTCATAATTATTCAAATTCATAAGAACAGCTTCCTTCATAAAAACCCACATTTATAAATCTGATGTTAACACACTTGAGTTGACAGACTTTGTTCCCAATATGTCCTCAACATATTTGAGGCAGCCTCATGTTGCAGTGTGTAGCACTGTTGCCTCAAACCACGACCCGCGAAGGCGAATGAAGCGGGTATGGAAAATGAATTAATGAAATATATATATATATATATATTTACATATACTGTATATATAAATTTCATGTTATTTTTTTCAGATTCATCAGGAAACAAAAAAAAAAACATTTGTTGCTGATTTAGATGATCTAGGCAAAAAATCATTAAAAAAAAACTACTTAGGCAATCATTTCATGAGGGTGACGATATGTCTCCTCTAGACATTTCCACTAGATTTGCGCTCTATCTGGTGCTTACCCAAACGTACCACCAGGTGGGGCACTAAGCACAGGCATGGACAGTTAACTCGTGCTGTACAAGTTTAAACTGTAATGACAAAAGTCAGAGCTCACGTTTGGTAAAACAACTATAAACCCAGTTAACTCAAATTAGATGGATTATACAATTAAGTAACGCTGTCATTACAGTGAAGATAACGCAAAAATTCACTTCATGGTGGATATAACTATAGCATTACATGTCTTTTAATCGGTTCCTTAAATTAGCCATTGTGTGAAACACCAGTAGTAGTTATGGCATCGAACCACAGGCAACACATGAACCTCATTACCCCATTTTATGTTTAACAAATACTCAATTAGATGACTCATATTTAAATGAGCGCTGCAAATCTCTATCTTTCGATTTAAAATCGATTGACCTGACCTTTACAGATTTGACTATGTCTTACAATTGATCGCCAGTCAGAGCCGCCACAGACCCTCATTCAGTGCAGAAGCCTGTTACTCAGGCTCGTTCTCTCCGTGCTCGCGCAGGTGTGGCTCTCAGGCTCGTACCCGCCACCCCTCCCCCTCGCCACTAACTGGAGAACCCGGCGGCGCGCTCCCGTGAAGTAATTCATTGTATCAGATTGAGGCGAGAGGAAGCGGCGAGCGGCTTAAGTGGTCGATACAGCATCTCTGCTCAAGGAAACACGAAAACCCGCCTGCAAGCTACGTAAACTACAGGTAAACTACTTTTGGGCATACATTGGTTTTATTTTGTACTAATTATATAGTACTGTTCGGTTTAAAAGCATATGCGGTCATTGTAAAAGTTGCCCGTGGCTTTCGGAGGTCGTGGTATCAAAGCTAACGGCTAGGGAGGTTAGCCTACCAAAGCTAAGTTAGCTTCTCCCTCGACCTCATTTCAGCGCCGCTTCCGCAGTTGCCCTGTAGTTGCCTCGGCGAGAAAACCGTTGTATTCGGTGTGCGTTAACTCCTGTAAGCGAAGTATCACGACTGGGCTTTAGCACCGGATGTTCGTCAACATCGAAAACTTGAAGGATGCTTTTTAACTGAACCTCAAAGATTGGCGGAGGTTGGCGATCCAGGCAAATTCAAACAATGAGGCTTTTTTTCCGACTCGGATGGTCTGACCAGGCGGCTTCCCCACGGCGTGGTGTCACTTCTTCAATGGCTGTTAGTGCTAGTTAAATGTAAATGCTTTTTTCCGGTATTACGCGTAAAAATGTCAGGACAAGGGACAAGACAAAATAATTTTTTTTAAACAAACACAAACCTTTTTTTCTAATTTTTCTGGTTTTATGATATGCCAGTCGCAGTGGAGCACACCGTCTCTATCTGAAGGGACTCGAGGTTAATGAACGGGTTTTATCTTTCGTTTTTGTCTCTGTTAAGTATTATTTGAAATACGTGGGAATCTCGTTTAGTTGTTAGTTTGGGTTTGGGCCACCCACCCATTCTTCCACTGCGGACACACTGGCCATCTGTTGCCTGTGTGATGACGCCATCTTTCTGATGACCCACCCAGTGTGTAGCTGGTTTTAACACAATGTTTGACCCAACACAGGAACCTCTCAAAAGAAACACACAACTTTTTCCGTTCGATGTTCATGCCGGCTACAGGCAGCAGAAATCGATAGTCAAAAACAAATGTGGGAAAAAAAAGTCATTGAACTGGAAGGCACTATTAGAATTCAAAAAAATGGTTTCACTGTGTCTTGGTATGACAGTATTCCACATGTGAGGAGGACTTAAATGGATGCAATAATGAGACAAAGCCGGAGATGCCTCATAATGGTGGGTGTGGCAGCAGTATGCATTTGTTTTAGTCGCCCATAAAAACAGATCTGAGGAACATTTCAAAAGGTAAACCCCTAGACGATATGTGATATCATTGCATGGTGCCAAGACAGATCCATATCTAGATTGTAGATGAAGCAGAGTTGTTTAAACAGTCACAGGTAAAATTAATTTTCATTCCATGCCTATGTGAAAAATCTCTAAAAGTCTCTTGATAATCAGATGCCTTTGCCCAATAAGTGTTCGTGCCCAACATCTAGTTCTGCACAAAACCAAGAAAGTCCAATGTCTTTATTTTATATCCCTTTCACATTATTGGGATTATTCATCTGCCCACTGAAATGCATGTCAGGTGTTGAAAGAAAACGCCTGACTTCGTCTCTGTCAGAAACTGACGTTATTCCTCCTGCAGTCAGTCAGTAAACCTGCACCTGATTCTCCACACGAATGACTAATTCCTGGGTGTTGCCTAACGAAAGCACACATGAGATTTTTGATGCAACTGTTGCCTATGTGGGGCATTCCTGTTGTGTAAGTCAATAAGTGAAGTGAATTTGACAGATGCTTACCCACTGCTGTCAGCTGTCCTCTTGCCATTGTTATATCAAAGGAGTGATCCCCAGTTCTCTGACTCTGTTGATTCAGTCTCGTTGGGGTCATCCTGTTTCTGTCTTAATTTCAGCTTTTTATATATATATATATAATCAGTTGAGTGTGTCTGATATGTAATCAGTTCAGTAATACCCTGGCTATCAAAATAGCTTTCATGGAAGCCTTGTCTTTCTAATACATATGCCTATTTTAAATATTTTCACCAAATAGTGATGGTTTGAATATCATCCATGATGTGATTATCAACACGCTGTAGTTATTACATAATTTCTGTAGTTTCCAATGCTTGACAAGTCTGCATTGTCTGGTAGATGTAATAAATTACCAGCAGCCTAAGGCGATGCTGTTTGTAGTAATTTAATATTCTGTTTGTCTATGCCATACAGATACAGTTTATGGCTCAGTGTTTGTGTGTATTTTCACAGGACAATACCATATATCCCAGCGAAAGGGGACGTCTAGTTTAATCTCCATTGACATACAGGTTTCTTAAATTTGCTTAATTTTTCATTTTTGCCACTCTCAAAGAGTACTGTTTCTTCACATTGAGAAACCACTGGACAGCATTAAATGAAATTTCGTATGGGATTTTTGGAGCCCTAAAAGTACTTATCTCAATTGCCCCTTATCAATTTACTTAATCTGACATGATAATCCACATTGAATTTTTTTAAATGTTCTTGCCAGTTAGAAAGCCAGATATCATTCTGTGCTTATGCCAAAATTATTTTCAGTGAATTATGAGGTTACTTTACATTCCTTATATTCCTTCACATCTCTTCATCATCACTGTCACATGGTATACCTGTTCCGTTGTGTTAAATTGAAGCTTGTGTGCTTCAAGATGTGATTAACTGTACCTTTGTATTTACTTCTACACCAACTCAGCGGTATCAGCCATGTAGGTCCAGAAGGAATAATTCCCTTTGACTGCCAAGATTGGTGAAAATCAGATTTATGTATGTTTTTTATGCTTTGTAAATTTTACACATTTATATATTTAATTTGAAGATTACACTTTTTCTGGCATGCAAGTCAGAAATGTAATTGACAGGCACAACTTAACTACTGTAATGTCTTTTGTTATGGGGGCGTGACTAATGCCATTTGTTTCCGTAATGTTTTATATTTATTGTACCCCTGTTAAATGTTTTATTGCTATTTTTATATAAGAAAGCCTTTGTGTTAAATATTTACAATGATAATTTGTATGTTGGTTTTTTTTTAAATTTAAGCTGGCTGTGCACCTCCTAAATTAATGTTTGTTTTTAAATTGTTTCTGATATGACCACTACATCTTTGTTGGAAGAAGAGCACAACATTATAATTCACCCATTTCAGCCATTACTCAACCATTTTAAACATTGACCATACACCCACCTTCGGGCTACAACTGCCCCCATTTTTGTCTTCTTTTTTCCCCCCAGTCATTGAGGGGATGGTCTAATCTTTTTCGACATGACTGTCCTACTTGGAGCGTTCATCTACCATTTCTAGGGTTTTTGCATCACCTCACATTGGTTTTTGTACATTTCAGAATCAGAAAGTATTAAGACTTTGAACAAGAAAAAGGTCTGCAAAATTAATTACTCTTTACTAGGAAGCAATAACTGACAGTCTTTAGAATATGTTTGAGTTTTAAAGAGAACTTATTATTGTGACACTTGAAATTTGAATGAGGTGCTCAGTGGGGAGCCTTGAAGGGTGTCAATGTATTACAGTTTCCCTCTGAAATCGTGTCTTTCAGCATGCTGGTCCATCTGGTATCAGCATGCTCTATTGGTGTAATTTATTGTGTAAACTTGAGCGTAGCAAATGGAAACACTGTAATCTGCTATGGGAGCTAACCGGCTAACTCCACCCTAACCTCGCATAACAGCAAAAGCAATTGCTAAGGGTGCAGTAAGTCAATTGTCCTCCTTGAGGTCCAGTCAGTTGGACACCTGCTACACACTTTTTGCCAAGAATAATTAAATTAGCCTCTCTTTACATTCACATCATTAAAACCATTTTTTGTGGTTAATACCAACATGACATTCTGATCAGGGCTAAATGTTTTTAGTCTGAACTGATCTTAACAATCATGAAAAGTGAAATAATAACATCTGGGAAAAAAAAGTATCACAACTTTGATTCAACAGTTGATCCATGTGTATTTTATTCCCCAAGTAAAGTGAATGATCTATGAAATGCACACTAAACCCTTCAGCTCTGTTTCATGAATTCATTTTTCTGTTCAATAAAACCTAATATCCTAAGAAAGGTAGTTTCATTGCTGTATTTTCCTCTGCTTAAACATGAAAACCATTCTATATCCTATCTCCACCTATTGTGGATTGAGCACCATCAGTGGTGATTCCTGTGAGACAAGTTTTCCTTTACTTTTGTTGTGTATGCTTGTTTGTGTACGCTTGTTTTTGTACTACCAGGGAATGAGCGATAGATTGGTCATACTTACTGAGCTCAGTTATTTTCCATGTCCTTAACTCGAACTTCTGTGGATAAATTTCTTCCAAATTCCTGGGTCTGGCTTCATAACGGTGTTTTTATTACAGTGCCTCCTCGTTCCTTGTGGTTAATGCGCTAATGAATTCCACGATAGAGCGATGAACTATTTTTCTTATTTACAGTAATTTAAACGTTTATGACCCTCCCCATTCTGATATTAAACCACCTTCTATCTGTATTGCCTTTTCCCACACTCTTATCGACTGTTTAAAGCAGTCTCACTGAAGTCAAAGACTCAGAACCTAGTGCATTTCCGGATGCCGTCAGCCAATAGAATGCGCGTACGGTAGCACGTGACTGCCGACCAAAAATCCATGATGAGATGTAGTCGCGTGCGATTATGCGCAAATGTGCGAGGGTGCACTGCATTTCCATTTTTGACAACTGTAGTAGATGGAGTGAAAATTAGACTCACATGTGTTGTAAAGCCAGTTCCAGGAAGAATAAATGTGTATTTATCTAGGAAAAGCAGTTTTTTTAATGACAGTTCCACCCTACATAGCATAAGATGTACGTAGCAGCAGATGTTAGCAGGATATGTTAAGAATCTTGCAGCACTGGAACCCAGGAGTCTCTACCATAGTGACCTTTGTTGCGCATGTTAAAAATTCCTGTAATGAGAAAATGTCATACAGCTTCATGATCCAGATTGAAGCCTTGGAATTGGTTTGGGGCCCTGTCTCTGTTCATATTCCCTAAAAGAGGGTCAGTAATTATGAAAACGCATAGTACAACCAGAAAAGACACAAAGGGGAGGAAAAGACTGTTTGCGACAGACATCTTTTTATTCAAGCCCCGCTCCAAAAAGTGAAATAAATTTTAGCAATTTCTTTACAGTAATGACAGTCAGATTTTTAGTTATTTTTTTTCTTCCCCACTGCCTCACATCTCTGAAAGTTCCACAAGGAATGATCTTGCCATGCTATCTCCCCAGGAATATAATTAGTTTGGTTTGGCAGATGGATCCAAAAATAATAAGTGTCCATTCGATCCACTCACTGTGATTGAGATCCCAGACTTCAGAGGTACGGTGTAGATTGAACAGTGCTGCTATATCTGGACTCAAGGAGCATAAGGCTTGATTTATTACCTTTTTATATACGTTCCTGCTGTCGTCATGTAGTTAGTGAGCACACTGGAACTGTCCTGTGTGAGTGTGAAAGCTGTGTCTCTGAGCCCATGACAAATGATGTGCTTTGATGTTTAGTTAGTGAATAAAGCGATTGTGTCTGTTTCCATAACTGGCAACTGGAGCTGTTTGGACCACTTCCTGTTCATGTACGAAGGGAAATCCTGTTTTATGTTTTGATCACGCTCTGTTAGAAGTAACATGACTGTGATTCCTTTCAGTATTTAGGCCAGAAAATAACAGTTGCAAAGCTTTTGTGTTATGTTTTGTACAGAATCCACAATATTTACACCTAATTACTCTTTTAGTATCTTTAAGAGACTCATTTTAAAATGAAGTGGCCTAAGCTGCTATCAACCAGTGACACAAGGTGGAGTGGTTTTTGATTGCACCAACTTCCCCTTTCAAAGTTTGGCAAGCTTTTTCTCTGACTCACTCCGAGTCTGTTGGGTCTGTATGGACTTAAATTACTCGAGCCTCAAATAAATTTTACCTAGTGTGCATCGTGTTGATACCTGTCTTAAAATCTTAATGTTGACACCTGTATGTTGTTGTGTCACAATGGGAGAGAATTCTAAAGTCTTTTCTCCACCTCTTACCCTGATGGCCACATGAGTCAGAAATCTGCTCATATTTATGGTGGCATCACATGCTCAGTTTTTAACATAGGATCATGCAGAAGCGTGCAGAATGATCACACATTATTCACAGCCCTTTTGTCTTAAAGGCTCCAATTATATTTTGGTACTCTGCTTTTGTTGGGTTTCTAGTTTTAGATGACTGAAGTCAAAAATCTGATCAGTTCTTTCTGGAGATGTTTTTTCTGTTGTTGGTCTCTTAGCCCACTCTCTGACCTCAGTTTGGGGAACACTTTTCCCAGCCATGTGATTTAATGTGTCTGGTTTCGTGTGTCATAGTGCACATGCAACACTTCTCAACACATGTTCTTGTTTTCACACCAGACATGATTTTTTTTTCTTTTGTAATAATGGTTAAAACAGGGTTGTGTTTTTAATTGTGAGTTGGACTGTCAAATACTCTTCTGTAATATCTGCTTGTCTGGCTCTGGTTCATGTCATATTTTCCCTGTGATCATCAACTGTTCTGTGTTCAATGTGTCTTCTTGTAGGGATGGCAGCCATCCGTAAGAAGTTGGTGATCGTGGGGGATGGAGCTTGTGGCAAGACCTGCCTCCTGATCGTCTTCAGCAAGGACCAGTTCCCCGAGGTTTATGTCCCCACTGTGTTTGAGAACTATGTTGCTGACATAGAGGTGGACTGCAAACAGGTGAGACATTTCATTTGGTTATGAGTCTCCATAATCAGTCTTTCCGTTCTTAATGTGTGGGCATCCTGGTGCGTCGGGGCACATTGATTTATTCAACACAATTGTACCACCCTATGGTAATACACAAATGACAACTACCCACTGATCAGTGGACTTCAGCTGATTTAAATTCAGATCGATCAATTCTTGGAATTGTCTGTTGAGAAATTTTAAGGGGAGAGGGGGAGTTAGGTACCTTATTTTTTAACGTGATCAAAAATGATCTTGTCAAACTCAGTTTCCGCGAACAGGAAAATTGGATAACTTGAGCTCATTTTATAATCGATTAGTGATTGGATGAATATGAAGCTGTGAAACAATTCAGACCAAGAGAATGCTTGTCGTATTTCATTTCACAATTCCTAGCAATAATTTCACTCTAAATTGGTTATAAATTATTGCAAAGCTCTCAAATTCAGGAGGACATATCTCTGAACCCCCGTCATTGACCCAGCATTCATAGTTCAGCTGAAAAAAAAATGTTGCCTTGCCTGTACATAATTTCGCAGTGCACCTTTCTTTTAGCAGTGGCCCGTGGGCTGCTAGCAGAGCTAAATTTGTTCCCTGAGAGTTTTACATTGCTCAGCATTTTAATTCTTCCTCCAAGCAAAGTGAGCAAGTGTTGATAAAAATCTGCTGCTCCATTTTCACATTTTCCTTCACATTCAGCAGTCATCTACTGAGTCTGGTCTTTTTCTATAAATTGCTTTAACGCTTACAGCAGACCTTAAAATGAAGAAAGTCAAACAGTTGTGTATTGAGCTGCTGCACTAAAATAAAGTAGTCAGTGTCTAGTGATGTTTAGATTACACTAGTAATTTCTCATTATGTGGCTGTAGATCAACGTACTGATGATATGTCCATGTGTAATTTTGATGAAATGTTCAATGTATCCCATAAAGAAGAAGAATCTACTTGGATGCATTGTGATGTCTAGGTTGTAATTTAGAGTGTCTGCATGCATGTTCATTGATGAGTCACTGCTGTTCTGTGGAGCTTAAGCGGCCAACTCACCTCTTTGCGGCTTAATGGGATTGTTTGATGTCACTTCTTTTCTGGCCCTCCGTGCAGCTGAGGAGGACACTTTTTTTTCTAAATGTCTTGTTCTGGTTTACTTTCCAGATATAGCTTCTCAGTCTGCCCAGAGGGCTTTTCTCGGTCTTTTCACTGTCAGTGCTTTAAGAGCTTGTTCACCACTGGAAGGTGGTAGTTTTCATCTGTTTTTCAAGGTGGTGTAAAAATTACTGCAAAAAACCCCAAAACAAACAGAACTTACACCAACTGTCAGTCCGAGTGAAGATAAAAGAAGACTGTCAACATTTTGAGTTGTTTTAAGTTGTGCGTGGTTGTAGCAGGCCTCAGATCACTGAGTCGTTTGTTTTGGACAGGACCACATTAAGGAGAGCCTCAGTAACTGTAGGAAATGGTAGACGTTGGCCTAGTGACCCAAAAACATTAGGTTATGAGAAGCCAACAAGTATTAAATTGGTTCACTCTAAAACTGATAAAGTTCAGTTCCTGAAATTTTGGTACCAATACAAGACGGCACTGCGCCACTCCAATATCAGTAACAAGAACAGAGCTGAGCAGTGCTGCAAAAACATGTCTTTGATTCTGGATGTCTAGTTTGCCTTTTTTGTCTGTTTTTGAGCTGCTTACTGTATTTTTATACTACATTAGTGTCTGTGGGGGTTAAGAATAAAATGAGTTTGAAAATCACATGTATTTTGTATCATTTGTATCATCAGCCCTACTTAAGTTCTTCTTAATTTATGGGCTAATTTCAACACAAGCTGTTGATCAGAATGTACATTGACTTCTCTCACTCCATTATTTCTTCCATTCTCTTTCTTATTTCTGTCCTCTTGTCCTGTGCCCACAATTCGTTTGTCAGGTGGAGCTGGCCCTCTGGGACACTGCTGGTCAGGAGGACTATGACAGGCTCAGGCCTCTCTCTTATCCCGACACTGACGTCATCCTCATGTGCTTCTCCATAGACAGCCCTGACAGCCTGGGTACAAACCACACACACGGAAACACACTGAAGCTTGACACAAAATACCCACATAGCCTCCTTTCTTATGCACAACTCCCCCATGTTTCTGTTTTTATAATAACTTGTTTCTCTGTAGAGAGTGTCAGCCTGTTGTGGTCAATGCCATCTGTAGAGGAACTGCTTGTATTTGCACATACTCAATGTCAGACTAATTGTTTGTCACACAAGCCAGTTTTACAACAAGTCACGTCTTTTTTTTTTGGTCATAATTATGAACAGCATTTCTCTGATTAAGAAGCTTTATTTGTCATCATACACATGGTACAACAAAATTACAAGGTTAGATGGAGAGTTAGTCATGATTATATGGAAATGACCTCATAAAAAGGCAGAAAATACTGCAGGTAGTTAAGATGCTGGACATAAATCCAAGAGGATGAAATTAATAACTCACGATAAAACAAAGGTTTACAGGGTTCTTGTTCTAAAGCTGACTTGAGTCTTCCTCACACACATTTTTTTCCAAAGCGTGTTTCTGCTGACTGAGTTTTCTTGTTTTTCCCTGGATGCTTAATGGAGACATGGAGGCTTTTCTTTTTTCTCATCTTCAAGAACAGCTGGTTTTATTCATTTAAATGAAATTATGAGATTATCTTGTAAATTTTAGTCAAATCAGAACACAGGTGCCCTGTGATTAAATTATTAAATATTTAATAACTGTTTTAGCAGTTTTTAATCTGTCTCATCGTCATTTTCTGTGGCGTGACAGAATAGCATCATCATTTCCTCTGAGGTTGAGGGATTATTCACTTGATTACAAGCACTTCCTGTTTTTAAGGTGTCTGCAGGCTAAGAAAATGAACCACTCGGCTGTAACAGGAAGAGAATGGGCACAGTGCTGCATGCATATAGCTGGAAAATATGCAAACAATCTAATTGTTTTTACCTTTCAGCCAACACTGTTAAAATCAAAGGGTATTTAGATCCCCCACTGGTACTGGAGCAGGTTCTGCACTGAACATAAACTTGCCAATCAAAAATTACTCCACAAATCTTCATAGACATGACATTAAATGAACACTTTTGGCTATAGTTGCTGATTTATTCCATAAGCTGTGGAATTTTATTGATTAGGTTTTCTTGCCTTGATTCTAAAAAGTTTTAAAAGAGTGAAATTTAATGTTAGCATAATCACTAGTTAGTATCATTACTAATTGCTATTTACTGTGGGGATGCAATTTCCTTGCTCTGTCCTCCTAGTCAACAAATAAACACCTTGTTTTCTTTTAAACTAGGTGGAATGAGCAGCATCTGACTGACGCAATGCTGAAACCTATTGTTTTGAAAATGCAGTCGTTAATTCATTCTGCTCTGGTTGTTTTTCCTTCACAGAAAACATTCCAGAGAAGTGGACCCCAGAGGTCAAACATTTCTGTCCCAACGTTCCCATCATCCTGGTAGGAAACAAAAAAGACCTGCGCAATGATGAGCACACACGACGAGAGCTGGCCAAGATGAAGCAGGTATTGTTTTATTTTTCTCAAATCACTATTGATACATTTTTATTTATTAAAGATCTATTACTTCTGGTAGTATGTCTAAAGTCTCCCTTTTTACAATAACTGAAATAAGAAAGCCGTGTGTGTCCCGTTTGGAAATACGTCAGTATATAGAAGGATTAGCAACTTAACGAATATCAATCTTGGGAAACAAGAAATTTTAGATTATTATAGTGGGGAGTATTTATGGATTTCTTTTCAGGTGTAGTAAACAGAAAAATAAACACAATAAAACTCATGTAAATGTAATGTGGTATATAACCGAGTTCAGCTTGAATTCTACAGGGGTTAAAGGCCATTTTTCCATAATTTTATTACAAGCAGTTACAGAAAAAGAGATTTTAAAAAAAAATTTTTTTTACATGAGCCCTATATTGTGGGCTGTTGATGCTGGGTTTGCGCTAGCCATTCGCCACGTCGCCATAGGTGAAGTAAATCCCAGATTGGCTGCAAGGTTTTTAACCTGTGTAGCCACAGTGGCGTTTGTATTTTTAGGAAAAAAAAGGCTAAAACTTACAACTTTTTTGTACTCGCGAAAATCCCTGAGCAATAACAAACTTTCTCTCTCGCTAGTTCCGCTGTTTCCGTCAGTGCATGTTGACGGAAATAGCCGACGGAAATAGCCGAAGTGACCCGAACGCTCCCGATCATTAAATATGACCTCCTCTTGTCCAATGAAAAACAAAGATTCTATTTTTACAAGTTAAACTTGCAAATTGTTGACGACAAGGCGAGGATGATCTATCGAAAGAAATTTAAGAATCCAGTGTTATATAGTAGAGTTTGTGTTAAAATTCTAATTGAACAACAAATGGTGAATATTGAGAGGGGGTAGGAGTGGTGACAGACCGATCAGAAGGTAAATGAAAGATATCAATACTTTTTTGTAGTCTTAGACTTTTCATCCCTCGCTTGCTATTTTTCATGCCTTTTTAAATTGAAATGAAAAATCATGTTATCGAATTAATAACAAAACTAAACTGGCATACCAATGGTGGTGGTGGTGATGGTCAAAGTTAAAATGTCTTCTAGTCTAAGTAAAACTTACAAGTAAACATTGAGTAATATTTTGTATGACTGTATCTTCATAGTGAATGCAAGTTTTTAATTGTTGAATCTCACATTAATACCTGCATAAAGTAGGATAGAAATAAAGATATTTAAGCTTGAACTGTTGACTTTAGTGTATTTTTGTAGGTAAACTGAACAGAAGATTTTGCCCTCAGAATGCACCAAAATGCAGGAAAATAACCCCATTTTCTAAAAAATTTCCTAGGGGAGGACCCCCCCCCCAAATGCTCCCTCACAACCAGCGATGGACGTCTGTGCGCTGCGCCACTGTCTTGGACACAGAGTGTGGCTTTTTGTGGCTTGCTCAATTCTTTTACAATGAGTCACAGTGGCTTCGTCATACTAGCTCCTAGTGCAAGCCCAGTGATGGTCATTTTTACAAAGGACAAAAATGCATCAAATTGCAGTAGTGTGTGTAGAACATTAAAACAGGAATACAGATTAATCCTACATGGAAGGAATGTATGAACGCTGTGTTTTCTCTGCGTACCAGGCTCAACACGTCAATCAGTTTCTGGCAGCGTGGAAAGAATCTTGTGGAGAAACGTGTGTCTCTGTTTAACTTGTAACCCCCTTTACAGGTAAAGTACACACTAGGTTCGTAGGGCTAAGTTAGAAAATGTTGGACACGCAATGAGTAAAGAGAGAACACACAGGTCAGTTTCAACAACACTGTATTAACACTTTTAAGAAATAAACAATTTATAATCACTGCCGGCAGTCACTTTAGTTGTTGTTTGAAAATGTCTTTTGTTTTTTTACTGGGTGCACCCTTAATGAAATAAAATAAAATGTTCTTCCCAAAAATAGTTCAGTTCCAACTATCCTAGGAAGTCCCTTTCCCCAGCCCTACCACTCTGGCAGGACAGCGCACGAAGACTGGGAAGGTTCCTCCTTAGTCCAGATGCTCACTCGGGTAGCTCGCCATCTCCTCGTCAGGGAGAGAATCATTCCAAATCCATGGTCCAGAATCTCAGGGTATCAAAAAAAAAACCCAGCCTGTATAACATAACAGGGCTGATATAAATCTGTTCAAACTCTATTAACTGTACAGTTTTATTTTCTTCCAGTATCAAGGTAAAGTGCAACTTTTCATGGTTAACTTATTAAAAGTTAACTGCTGCATTGAATTACTACACATGAAATGTCCATTTCACTGTTACATAGTGAAAACAAAATCATGAAATTACAGATTAACAATCAAAAATGCACATACTAATGATCTAAACCATTCAGACTTAATCTTGAAACACTACATGCTGTATAATGTAACATAAAAAAAATAAATCACATTACTGTTCTTACCTATAAATTGTAGCTTCATAACACATGAACCTCAGCTTAACAGTGTCTTTCTCTCCTTGCACAATGTAAATAACATGTACACATACTTGTTTTCTTTTCACACATTCTCGGTTTTCCGTCGCAATCATTAGACAAATACCACACTTTACGACATTACGCTCCACTAGGTGGCTAACACACCACGAGGCTGGGCTAATTCACGGAGCTATCTGCTAATGCTGTTAGTACTCACCGGGACAAGAAAGTAATAAAAGAAACACTTGATGTTCCCAGGGTCGCTTCAGTGGTTCACAACTTTTATCTGCTAGCACAGTCTCTCAAACCAACATAAAGACTATTTTTATTTTTTTTACAAGTTTTCATCACATAAATTCTCCGTGTCTCTCTTACCTCTTACTGCTCTCAGTTTCGTTTTTTCACACTATTACCGCGTTCCTTGCGTAAAGGGGGCGGGACAGGCGTTGCCCTAGCCAATACCAACTCAGCTCAACTGAAACGAACCAATGGAATCACTTTTAAAAGTTTTTCTTCACAGGACCACCTACTGAAGCAAAAAGACCTCTGGGATAAAATGAAGTTATAAATGAAAAATGTTTGGATGAATTAAAATAAAGATGTTCTACATGAAAGAACATAGTTTAACATGTTTCTCATATTTTAATGTTTTTTTTCCCACATATTTTAGCAACAGTTAGGTTTTGTGTTTCCACCCGGTTACAAACTCATTAACTGTAAAGTAGCTAGAAAAAAACTCTTGTAAGGCTTCATGTGTTTGACTGATGAAGGAATTTGGTTGTTTTAGTGGCTCCAGTTTGCTGTTTCTTCAGAAATGTGTATTTGTGCAGTTTTCAAATAAACATTACGCTTGTTATAGGGATGATGTTTACACTGAGGAGTAGGTTGGACGTGGTTGGTCCTTTGGTGACAGCTACCCACATTTCTTGGGAAGTGGGTTAGCTGTCCTCAAGTGTTAACACTAATATTAGGTTTTATGTTTGGTTTCATCTGGATAAAGCCGAATGTTTCTAAACCAAACTGTTGGTTTTCTCTTCCAACAGGAGCCTGTGAGAACAGAGGAGGGCAGGGAAATGGCCGGGCGAATCGCCGCGTTTGGGTACATGGAGTGCTCTGCTAAGACCAAGGACGGCGTGCGGGAGGTGTTCGAGATGGCCACCAGGGCGGCGCTGCAGGCACGCCGTGGCAAGAAGAGCAGTAAATGTGTTCTGCTGTAAAATGACCAACATTTGGACAGTTTTCCCCGGGGCTATTGTACCGGGGCCTAGGGCTCTCGAGGGGCGGTGGGATTACTAGAGAGGGAGGGAGGGGCAACAGTGCAGTAAAAGCCTACCGCTGTAACATGGCTGTAATGGACTGAATTCACCCTGGACTTGGGCTGGGAGGTTATGATGGAGGGACGGGTGGGCGGGTAGAATGATTGACGGCAGAGCAGTGATTGACAGCTGCCGTAACCCATTGGCCTCTTTACAATCAAGGTGGGAAATTTACACCAGCCCGACGCCAGCACATTTTGTTTCCAACCAGCCACCCACACCGATAAAGATTCTTCCTAAAATCTAGCTAATTGGTAAAACGGGTAAATTTTCTGGTGAATTATGTTGAAGTTGCAATGGACATGGACAATATGAAACCTGGTTTAGTTTCCTGCCTGGATGACTTGACATTTGGATGGGGCAAACGGTCAGCACAGACATGAGTACCATTTAAATGTCAACAGCCACCAGTGTACACACCTGGAGCTGAGGGCTGTGTGGAGGTGGACAGGAGGGATGGGACAAGTGAAGCACAGTGAGTGTCACCATGATGAGCCTGTACGAACCAACCCATGCTAAACGGTCTCCTAGATTTGCACTGCCTAATATGCTCTAATTAGCCAAGCAGGCAAACAAACCCAAAAGTAGACGAATTTCAATTTAGGTCTTATTGACAGACTCCATGATGGACACACAGGTCCAGCTCTTGGACATGATCGTTCACACAGGAACACAAATGCGCTGCTATTTCCAGATAAACTGCAGATGATTAAAGTTGGCATCAAATTTGTCCTCAGTGCTGTTGTAAAGTACATCATTTGAAATCATCGTCTAGATCAACATGGTTCTGAACACCATCTGTACAAAACCAGTGTTGCAGAAGTGTGATTTTAAAAGTAGCAACATAGCCACACTCTGAGTCTCGAGGCTAAAATCAAACTCAGAGGATGGTTGGTCTACTTGAAGTGATCATCTTTCCTCTGATGCTCTTTTGTCATTGTTAACTTTCTTTGGGCTGAATTTGTTGTGTTTTTGCTGGATGACAAAGTTAGCTTCCCGCCCTGCAGGGTGCAACCTGAGCTAACGCTGCTCTCCCATCCCATCCCTTCCCTTCCCACACAGCTGACTGCTACCCCCCCCCTCCCCCAAGTTTCAGACCAGAACTAACAGCAAGGGGAGGAGAGATTTGTTTACATGCACATTACTGATCTTCATATTTGGGATGAACAACCATTTGTTTTCTTGAGTTAATAATGTTTGAGAAAAACAATCCTGCCTGGGTTAAACCATGTTATCCACCATATGTATCTCTACCTTTGTTGGTTCTCTGTTGGTACCTGCTTTAACAATTAAAAGTACATCAACCATTTTACCCAGAATGCTGTGCAGGGAAATTCAGGAATTTATCAGGTTGAGCAGCCCAGTGACATTTAAGCATGTGCATTATTGGAAATGTTTTAATTTGGGTTCTTTGGGTCTCCAAATGAAATGTGGTTCGGATGGCCGATTGTGTGGGACCCATCAGCCTTCCCTGACTCCTTTGGGGCCAGACGCTCTCGACAGTTTTGTTCCCTCCTGTTCTTTCTGGCCTCCAGAGGAGCCTCTTCCAGTAACCTACTCTTGTTGTTTTTATACTTTATTTCCTGCCTTTAAAGAAGTCAAATATGTTGTGTGTCAGTATTTAAAATAAGAGGTGGAAGACGAGGGGACTGCTTATGTATTGTTGCTTTAGTTCATGCTTCTTGTGTGATTTACCTGACTTTGTCTGCTGATTTTTTGAATTGTTTCTGATGACTGTCAGTCATTCCTGTCTGATGCTATTGTCAGGCAGTCAGGAGAAAGGCTGGCCTCTCGGCCGCCTGTCAGGAGCATCGTTAGGACCCCATCCTAATTCTTCTGTTTGATTTTAATACCAACCTTAATGAAAAGACAGGAAAACAAATTAATGTCTGTTCATGTACAAATTTTTATTTCTACATTTTATTGTATTTTTAAATCCTTACTTTGGATGATGAACCAGTGATGTAAACAAAAAGGAAAACCAAGCAGTATGCAAAGTCTGTAAATATGAAATGTGGGTTTGTTCATACTAGACTATACACACACACACGACTGGAAACTGTATTTGTAAACTAGCTTTGGTTTGTGTAATAAATTACTTTCTATAACACGCAGGTCCTATTCATTGTGGTCTCAGTGGGGTGATGGGGAAGAGCTAAGTTCAATCAATATACATGAAGTATGAATGAAGGACTGCTGCTTTGTCTTCAGCCTCTACACAAGTAACAATGAAGAATTACATCGGTCATGTGAGGAAGTAAGGTGAGAGACAAATTAGTTTTATTCTAAAGTTGAAGTGTGTCAGGAGCTCTGACTGCGCTGTAACATCCACGTCTGAGGCGGTAAATGTAGAACTGTCTATTTGCTGATCAAAACTACGTGCAGACGCACGTAATGGTTAAGGTCACGTAAAAGTAAGATTTGAGTCTCAAACGTGAATCGGCAGCTCTATAATCATGGATTCTTGTTTACATCCTCATTATGTTTAATTCATGATGGGACTTATTTCTGTATGACAATGTTCCTGAGGACAAATTTTGTGTAAAATGTGAATGAGCAGAACGAACCTTAAAATCAGCTGAAGATGAAGTGAATGCTGGAGCCTAAGGAGTTATCCTCATGGGGGTTGCAGTGGGGGCTGGATTCTACTCCAGGTAGTGGGAGGCAGGGTTAAGTCCTGACAAGTGGCCACATGAATGACACAACCGATCACACTCATGCCCACGTATGTGCATTTTAGAGTCACCAGTTTGCCTGTACTGCATGTTTTTGATGGTGGGAGGAACCAGAGAACCCACACTGGGAGAACATGAAAATTCCACACAGAAAAGCGTCAGGATGATTTAAACAGACGGCCTTGATGCTGTTTGTTCTTTGGAAGATTTAACATCAGACACATTCACTCAAATGCTCCATAAAGGAAGCAAAATAATGTCTCATTGCTACATGTGACACTTTAAATATTCTAGTAGATCTTGAACCCCTTCAGAGGATTTCTGGTTGAACAGAAAGCAACACCAGCCAGCAGTCTGACTGCGAGGACGGCTGCAGGAGGACAGAGTGTGTGGGATGCTGAGGTGAGGCAGTTTCAGCCTGTGTGGGATGATGCGGGATGTTGCGGAGTACTATGGAGAAGCTGTGTGAGTGCATGAGGAGTGGAAATGCACAGTTGTGTAAGGAACTGTGGAGGAGTGTAAATCCAGGAATAAACTGGATGAATGTATGAGTGAGATGTGAAATTTTTTCCACATGCAGCACAGATCTAACACTTCCTGACATATAGCACATGAAACACATGTCCTCTAGAGCTCTCCTGCTCCTGCATGTTCATTCAAAATGACTACTGATTGTAAAAGTGAAGCCAGAACATTTGTTATCTTCTTTTTTAGATTATTTAAAACCTATCTTTTAAACTATGCTAACATGTTTCTGAATTTGCAGCTGTTATTCTCTTGCACACATTCCATCTCATCATATGAGACAATACCTTGTCTCAAGCCAGCATACTGCACAAGCCTTGTATGGAATGGTAAAAGAGGCGGAGGAGCAGGAGGGATGGTATGGAAAATAAAATGGATAGATGATAGCCGAGAGCCTCCAAATGAATGGATTACAGGAGGCACAGTGGATGGATTTGGAGAAGAAAGAATCTGAGAGGAAAGAATCTGGCGTAATTCTCGTTCTGAAAATGACTGACTGCAAATGAGGAGATGTCCTTGGCATCTGGCCATCGAGCTTCTCTGTATGTCACTGGTGAACCTGCATGTGAGGCGTACCACCACGTTCGGCTTCCAACGGAAGTCCTTTCAAATACCGATGCCATTGAATTCTAGTAACCATCTCTTTATTCCTTCACTTCGCTTAGATTGAGCACATTAGCAAAGAGCAGTTTAGTGCCTTCCTCCACCATGTGAAGAACAAAATGGTTTTAAGCGTTAAAATGCTGTTATCCACGTTGCTTCACTCTGATCAGGCTCCAGCCAAATAGTGTCAAAAATGCCATTCAGTGCTGCAGACTGAATTTCACCTCTCACTGGAGTTAATGGAACATTAGACTAAAATAAAATGTGCAGCTATGCCAGAAACAAAAACAACAGCGTTTTAAATAGAAAGCTTTTACCTAGGATTAGGAATTAATTGGAAATACTGTGAGCTACAGCTACAGTTGGAAGTGACTCAGCCCCCATTGTTCTTTTATTACTGGCAAAATATGTTATTAATCAGCTGTTTGCAATTACAAAATCAAACAAGAACAATTTAAATAGCAACAAGACAGATGCTTTGTCTCACATTTAACACTAAATTCTACTTTTAATTCAGCATCCTCATAAGAACACACATTTGTAGATTAGCTGATGTTAAATCACTGATCCAGAGACGTACTTTGGCAGAAAAGTCCAAAAATGTCCTCTGTGAAGACTTCTCAACATCAAGATATTCACACCTACTGACCCAAAAGCACAACAAAAGTGAGTTCCAGTAAACTCAAGCCATCTGGAAAGACCCCAGGCATTTTCAGATGCTATTCCATGTAGTGATTAAATAAAGTTAACTTTTGGGGCTTGTGGACTACCGGTATGTCTGGAGGAGGACGAATGAAGCTTATGTTGAGGCATGCAGTGTAATGTTGACATCCTAGAAGAAAATGTTTTGCCTTTTGTGAGGAAACTTGAAGTCGGTCTGTGGATGTTCCAAAAGGACAATGATCTCATACCTGAACTGTCCATGGAGGTTTGGTTTCAGAGTAGTACCTAGTCATTCTATAGAGGCCATCACATGATTGAATCCCAAAGAAAATCTCCGTGGACACTTGAAGATAATTGCAGCAAAAACTCAGGAATATTTCAGAAAAGGAAGATTTTGTCCAGGAGGAATGGACTAAGATTCCACAAGGACTAGAAGCTGATATTTGGCTGTGTATCTCGTGGATTCGATAGCAGAACTCTACAAAGAACTAAAATCGCTTTTCATAATCATCATTAAGAGATTAAATAATTCAGAAGGTAAAGGTAAATTCATGCTTAATTTAGGAAACCACTAGGATTATGTGTTGTTTTGGGTTATTTCAACTTTTCTGGTTGGATTACAAACAACTGACAAACAGTGCATTTCTGTTAAATAAATAATAAATAATCCCACCTCCATTTATTGTGAGGCAGTAGTTACAATAAAACCTCTTTGTGGTCATGATTATTAAAACTTATTATTGCGTTAGAGCAGGTTTGTTGCCCTGCTCGGGAAGTGACTCGATGCTTCTGGAGGGAGTCGACCCACAGTGGAGGAGGAAGGAAGTCCGTCACTACCTTCTCCACCCAGGCCTGATGGCCGGGTGTCGTGTAAGAGAAGCGGCTGCCTGTGAAGCAACACTTGTGTAAGATCCGACCCGAGAGAAGACATTAACTCCTTCCCTCTCCGGGTTCCCTCCCGCTGCAGCCGACCGACAGGAGAATCGCGCACAGCAGCGAAACGACTGGGTTTATATACCTTCCTATTTTTAGCCCCTTTGGAGCGCAACTATATTTAACCAATATGAGCTCATCAGCCATCCACCTTGTCCAATGGAGTAAGAGAAAGAGAAACGAAGCTGGCCAATGGAGGGTGCGATTAGACAGAAGGGGGCGGGTCAAACAACAGCCTATCAACTGTGGGGACACAGGCTGGTGCGAGGGCGGTGGAAAAAGGAAGAGTTCTCACTCTGTGCCTTTTTTTATTAATTCAACAGACTACATTGGTCAATAAATTCATGGGTTTTTAAATCAGTTTGAGCCAGAAATTGACATTACTAATTAATTTAAAGATCTAAAGCGTCGTCTTATATTCCGTCAAAGCCTAGTTGAATGTATTCTAATGAAGTTTCTGAATTATACTTTACGCTATGTAAGTCTGACCGGCCTGCCTATCAAACTGATTGTGTATACATCAACAATCTAAAGATATTCTAAAAACAAGCAGACCTGTCTTCTTCCCCATTTGTTAGAATGAACATTTTTATACAGCTATTGTAATATGTGCGGAATAAAATGGCAAATGAATGACAGGTCCTGTTCACTAACTCTCATGTCACGAAGAGATGTCATGTGTTTGTTCCTCAGCGTGTGGTGAGACAGCTTTTACATCACAGACAAGTATTTTCACGACCAGCTGCAGGGAACGTGCACTGCTGCTGCTGGTGTGTGTGTGAGTGTGTGTGTGTGTGTGTGTGTGTGTCGATGTGCTCCGGATTGTTCCATTAGACGATTTTTTGATGATGACTCGGGCCCGGAGCTCCGCCGCTACAGGAGGAGTGATTTTTTTTAATGACGACTTTCGGGGCTGCGATCGGGATCACCCTGTGATTTTGAGTCATCCCACCTACTCTGTTTCCCAAAGTTTTATTTTTAGATAACGAAATGTCACACCCACTCATCCCATTTCCCCGTAATAAACTGCACTGATTTAAGTTTGTCACGTTTGATCAGAGTGATCAGCTTCTGAATCCATCCTCACCCAGAGCTGTGATGTTCTTGTTCTGCTGTAGATTCAGTCCTGGCTCGCGCGGAGAACCACGCGCGCGCCCGTCAGCCGCGCCCCCGCACAAAAGGTTCCAACACATCAACACGGGAGCGCGCTTGTCGGTCAGACCCACACCCTCCACTGTAGTCACTCCACCCTGCGTGAAACCCCATCACATCTGTTAGATAATGTTAAAGAGATGAAGCCCTCAAACTCTATTTAAAGAAAATTACCCCAGTGAAGTCAGATACACAAATAAATGCACAGGTTTTTTATTACTGCAGCATTATTATGTGCACATTCCAAAGATTAAGTTAAAAAAATTATCACAGCAGACTAAAAGCACTACTAATCTTTCAATAAAGTCACCACAAAAACCTATAAACTTATAGTTATATGTAATAGGAAGGCCAAGGCGGTTTGTTGTTGTTAGTTAGCCTTTAAGCATATTTTACAAAACAGTTTAATTCAACGTCCAAATGTTTTGACCATCATCCAGGAAAATATCTTTTTCAGGGACAATTTTGATCTGCTTAGTTTATAACATGTATGGGTCTAAAGAGAGGAGTGTGAGGAGTTAATTAAAATGTATTTTGTGACGCTGATTTAGTTCTAATTGATCATTTGATGCTACCAAAGCTCGACGAAACGCAGGCAACAAACAAATACCGTTTCATACGCCTTACACATATTCCGAACCTTACTGAATGAAGTTTCACCTTGTTACGTACAATGAATGAAGTTTCTCGATGTAACACTGACCTCTAGCGGTAAAATTCTGTCATTACATATAACCAGACTGGATGTAAATCATGTCAAGTGGGGAGCGCAAGAAATCTGTATGGGAGATATGGCACAACTTCATGTAACAATGTTTGAAGTAATCTAATCCTGTCGCCAGGGGCTTCTTGGGGATTAGGATGAGTGGGTGTTAGACCCACGGTTAAAATGAACTCAGGAGACGTAAATAGATTGTAAATATGTAAAAATTAGACCAATTGTCAAGGTAATTTTTACTATAAATTATTAGGTTACTTTAAAGTAGAGTTATAAATATATTAGATAGATATGCTAATTAGACAAATGTAAATGTATTTGATTTATTATTTGATTAAGTATTGCTGTCTCTCATGCCCTTTATCTTTACATCCATCCGTTGTAGTGGTATTTTTAAATAACTATAAATTGTACATTTATTTTAAAGTTGGATTAGGGATATATTAGACAGATATTAGAATTAGATAAATGTAAATGTATTTGATTTATAATTACTGTCCCCTCATCTTTACATACATCAATCTCCATCTCTGTCTCTGTCCCCCCATACACCCCAAAACTGGTCAAAGCAGATGACCGTAACCCTTGAGTTCTGGATCTTCTTGAGGTTTCTGCCATAAAGGCAGTTTTTCCACGCCACCGTCGCCAAATGCTCCTGGTGGAACTGTTGGTCTCTATAGAATTAATTATAGGTGTATATATATTGGTTTATACTCTGTATATATTTGTGTTTTTTCTATAATTTCCATTTAATTAAGTAAGAATCAAAACTTGCTATGAGTTTGTGCTTTGAAGAAAAATTAATAATGTCAAAGGTTTTCATCTACAACACAATAACATATGAAAGTTTAAGAACATGAAGGAACACCAGCTTCTGGTCAATCAAAGAAATGGATATAATTAAAAAAAACATTTTTACTTGCACAACACAATCCTAACAAAATCCATGATTTTATCCTTTAGTAGTCAAAGTAACTAAGCCTTTTTCCACTTTGCAGCGTTTGCTGGATTTCCTCCATACTTCTTGTAATGCCTTTAACACAGTCCCAACTTCCAGAGAATGATGTCATTTCTAGAGTGCAAACAAAATCAAATAGTCTTTAGAAATGGTATGGCACCCAAAAACAATACTAGAATAGAAAACCATCTAGTACCAGATTTGAAATCCATAAAGTACCAGTTTATAAAACAGTACCATCTTAAAAAATTGTAATGCACCAGGTGTATATTCCATTCAAAAACACATATTCCATCCCAAATGACCAATCTATTTGATTCCCAAACACCCTTTATGATCTTTTTTCCACTGATTCTGCTTCTTAGAACCTGCTGGCAGATTCTGTCCAATAGTTTTACTCACCACGCCGATCAAGAAAAAAAATGCATCAAGGACATTGAGGTGGGAAAAAAAGATGAAATCAAATCAAAATTTATTTATACAGCATCAAATCGTAACAGAAATAATCTCATGGCACTTTGCATGCGGAGCTGATTTGAGCCAGGCCTATTTACAAAAACTCAACATAATTCTCCAGGAGAAAATAGTGGTGAGGAAAACTTTTTGGAGATTCTAAGAAACACTAGTAAGCTTGCAAGCTGAGAGTATAGTGCTCTAGATGGATAAAGAACTAAATGCTCATCCAGATAGGTAGTGACTGGCCAGGAAGGACATTGTAATCGAGTAGATTGTGGATTAAACAGTTTTAAAGATGGACTGGAGTTGATGGAGGACAGGACCTCATTAATTTGATCTCTGATGAGCAGCATCTTATTTTTGAAGAAATTCATAAAATCATTGCTATGGAGAGTTAAGGGAATACTAGGCTCATACACACTGTGGTTCTTTGTCAGTCTAAATACAGTACTGAACAAAAACCTGCGGTTGTTTTTATTTTACTCTATTAATGATGAATAATGAGCTGCTCTAGCGGAACAAAGTGCTTCCTGTGTTTATGTAAACTATCCCGCCAGTTTAGTAGAACACTATTTTCTGTCAAGGTTGTAAGTTGTTTTAATTGGTAAGTATGAAAAAAAAAACAGGGCGCTTGATTCCCTTGTTATATAATCTTATATTTTAGTGGAGAAATTGAATCAAATTTTTTTTCCGCAGAGACTGCTGTTTTATTAACAAACTCATCAATCTCAGATGGACTAACATTGACTGAATTAGGGAAAGAACCTGCTCTTCAATTCAGGTGCAGGATTAAATTAAGCATACTTGGAATTTCTTCCTTAAATTTAGATACAGCATAATCTGATATTTTTTTAGTATAAACATTTTTGGCAGGAAGGCAGGAAGAGAATCACAGAATAGCAGAACATCAAAAGTTATCAGGCAGTGGTCAGAGAGGAAAGGATTTTGCTGAAAGACGAGTAAATCTTCAAGTTCCACCCCTTATGTCAGGACTAAATCAAGGGTGTGATTAAACTAGTGAGTGGATTTATGTACACACTGACTAAAGCCTGTGGAGTCTCATAATGACATAAATATCTATCTGGCCTATCTGCCATTCTCTCTCTGCTTCTCTTTCTCTTACCCTGTCCTTATCTTTGCTGTATTTCTTTTCCACCCATCTGCTCAAGGCGGATGGCCGCCCTCCAGGGTGTGGGTCCTGCCTGGAGTTTTTCTCCAATGAGGGAGTTTTTCCTCGCCGATGTCGCTTATGCTTACTCTGGAGGGTTCTGTTGGTTTTTTCTGTCTGTTAAAGCGCTTTGAAATATCTGTTTCCACGATTAAGCCCTTTCTAAATAAAACTTGATTGACTAATTGATTACTGAGGTTATCACTGATGTCGTCCACATGAATATTGAAGTCTCCAACAATAATTACTCTGTTTTAAGGACAAGATTAGTTAGGAAGTCAGAAAATTCTGATGAAAACTCAGTGTATGGACCAGGAGGACGATAAATTGTAATAAACAGCAAAGGCTGGAGTGGTTTGTAGGTTTGGTTTGATAGGCTAAAACTTTCAAATGAGTTAAAATTCAGTTTAGGGTTAGGATCAAATTGTAGACGGGAATTATAAATAGCTGTAATTCCTCCTTCTTGCCCTGTACTTTGTAAAATTAATAAAAACAAATAAAGAATCAAAGGAACTGAGTTTTCCTATGCGTCCTCTGTAGTTCCCTGAGTTTTTTTGAGGTTTGACAATCAGTGAGCAGGAATCCAGAATAACTCAGCAGAAATAATCTGAAAATAATTTCCTATTTACGGTCTATATATTACTCCTTATAAAGGAAAGGCATCTGTTTTTTTCTTGTGGGTCAGTTGGTTTTATTTATAATGTGAAGTGTAAAGTAGAAGTTCATTTATTGAAATGATCAATCCCTGCTACAGATTGACCTGATATGACAAATACTAGCCACAAGGTGGAGCTGTTGGGAAGGCAATGCCTTCGACTTTCTCATTCTCTGCCTGTCATCCCGGTGTTAATTTAATAGCATTCATTTTTTCTAATTTTACTACTGACTCTAACTGAGACTCTTAGTATGTTGAAGTTATATATGAACTGGCTTCTGATTTCAAGCAGTATATTAGGAACACGTGTAGTAGTTTGCCAAAGTTATTTACTCAACTTAAGGGAGTTAAGAAGTGATTTGAAAGTTACTGTGTCATGGGAATATGCTGGTATTGGCTAAGTCGGTATTTGACTCTGGGTTAACTTTCTGACAAGTGCAAGTTGTTAGGTTTTAAGCTACCAAGAAAATGAATAAAGACAGAAATGACAAAAAAGAAAAATTGCAATTAACAGAACACTTTAGAGAAATAGTCATGCAGGGAGGAAGAATAATGGAAATGACCTTGACCTGGATGACAGAACCCACACAGGTAGATAGATAATGTTTACTTGTCCTGTGGGACGCTTTCAGTTTTCAACATTTGGAGTCTAGAAATGTTTCAGAGACATGAGTCTGTGGAAAAGACTTTAAAATCCAATGTTAGTCTGCTCTTTAAAACTAGATCATGATTTATTTCTGAATCTCAAGATGTTTTTCTCTTTGAGTCTTCCAGGATTTCCAAAGACCGACAATCTTTTCCGATGAGAAGTGGAAAGAAACTTACATTGGTAGCAATTTCTGACACCACTGAGACGGAACCCATCTCATCGCCTAAAAAAAAGTTTATTCTCCTGGAGACACAAACTGCCATGGAACACTGGAACATTTTAATGTTGAAAACTAAACATTTTTGTTGATTACAGTATTTTCATTTTGTCAAATTATCATCAATCAGAGCTTTACAGAGGAAAGCTATTACAATTTTGTTAAATGAAACCATCACAAATGATCTTAAACACCTTTTACTCTCATCTCACTAACAGCTGTGCTACATACCATTAACACTATCTCCTTTCTAGAGGTATAGCAAATGATGACTATTTAATGTTTGTTCAAGCAGATGTCTTATTAATGTGAAATGCTTCTGACCCGTCACTGATCATTGTCCAGGAGACAAGGTGTTATTTTCTCCGCTCACATTAAATATTGAATCAATTTTAATGTGTTCTGATGCCCTTAACATGAAACTTTAAGTGATCCAGCTTGTGAGGGAGTTTTTAAGGTCAAATCCACTGTTAAAAAAGAATAGCATACACAGAATAACTGCTGAGATCAATCTACAATGATTGAAATAATAATTCTCTTTCTTTTCATAGACACAGCTTCATTATTTGAAGGCAACTAACCGTCCTTATCTTGTTAAGAATGCCAATGCACGATTTGACAAACAAACAATCATTTGATGATTTAGTCATGTTACTGTCCTGAAGAAGGAGTGAAAACATGAAATAACTCAACAAACAGACGACCTGAGTGAGTGAACTGAACCCGAACTGATGCATTCTCACTCATCCCATCAAACACAGGGAATGTGCATGAGTTAATGGGTGTGTGAGGACTGGTCTGTGTTTGATGTGAGACCAGTGAATATTCAAGCATTCAGAGCTCACACACTAATGAATGAATGATAACTGTTGTCACTTGCCAAAAATTAATCAGAGGCTTTTTGTTCAAGGAGACTAGCTAGCACACTGATCAAATACTATCGGCAAAGGGCTTCTAATTATTCTGTGTTAAGGAGTCAAGAGTTTAGGAGATGCTGCTAAATCTACATTATGGTGAAAGCTTGAAGCAAAGGTGACCAGTTTTTAGAAAGACTGTTTCTGTCACATTCTTTTTTCTTTTTCATCTTTTCCCCACATACACAAGGCACCCATGGAAAATTCAGGAAAGTGATCCTTTATGCTTTGCCATAGATCCAATACAATACTTTAAGACAATAAATGCTCATTTCCCCTTGGTTCCATGAGTTTTATGAAGTTCTTAAATTAAAAAAAAAGAAAATAGAACAGAATAAAATGCCTGACAGGCAATGTAAAACTATACTGATCAGTCTCATCAGTATCAGTTCATAGATCCACAGATGACAGGTCCATAAACACGATGCACGTTCATCCTACTACAGCTACTACAGCTACTATTTTAGACACTGCTTTTAGGACAAAGTGTTATAATAAAACAATTTCTTTTTGTTTGATCAATGTATTACTTATTCTATCATAATGATCTATGCAGTGTATTGGTAGATAAATGTATTAAATCTATATGTTGGAATAAAAACTACGAAGCTATCTTCCAAACTGTCAAGCAGTGGCAGAACAGTGAAAGTGTGAGACCTGCTCCTGAGTTTTTATATTTTTGTTTGAATCTCATTCTAAACTCTGATGATCTTCTTTCACCAAACCACAACTACCATAGTTGTGGTTTGGTGGAAACAACTAATAACCAGTTGCAGCTGAACTAGACATGATTACGACCAGCACTGTTAAATGGAGCCCCAGTTTTTGGAGTCACTTCATTCCACTTCATGCACTTTTTCAGAAGCATGTAGGTCAACAGTAGGTCCCACCAGTAGGTCAGTTTGGATATGAACCGTGTTGAGTGTTTGCGGTGGGACCTGAGGACCACAGCTCTAACAAACCATGCAGTGTGGCTGCACTAAAGCAGAATGGGTTAAGTTTTAAAATGTTTTTGTGAAACTCCAGCACAGTTTAGTATTAGACATATGCAAATACATAAGAAATCATCAATGGATCCAATAATAAATCAACTTATCAGAGCCATTTTTTTATTTACATGTCATATAACAAGAGATAGAAAATGATGACACATCTTCAAATGATGACAGCAGCAAACACCGTGTCCTGCTTAGCTATTGTTGACAAAATGCCAAAATATCAAAATTTTAATGTCACATTTTCAAATTACAAAATTAAAAGCTAATGTTTTAAAAGAATGCCAGTAGTGTTTCAACCTTTTTGAGTTCTCATATTGCATTTTCTGAATCTTTGGCAGGAGAGGGCAGCACATTCTTCATTTTGTAACTGATGGAACCCACAGTGGCTGGGCGCACACTTAGAGGAAGGGTGAGGAGCTCAGTCACCAGGGAGGAGCTTGGAGTAGAGCCGCTGCTCCTCCGCCTCGAGTGGAGCCAGCTGAGGTGGCTAAGGCATCTGTTCCGGATGCCTTCTGGACACCTCCCTGGGGAGGTGTTCCGGGCATGTCCTACCAGGAGGAGACCTCGTGGAAGACCTAGGATACGCTGGAGGGACTATGTCCTGTAGGAGATGTCCGGGGAGAGGAAAGTATGGGCCCCCTCGACCCAGCCCTGGATAAGCGGTTGAAGATGGACGGATGGATGGTTAAGGAAACTGAGCATAACCATGTTCTCTTCAGGGGATTACAGGGGCCGATTTTTTGAACAACACATGTAATTAATGTTAATCATGTAAACACAGAGCCCGGGGTCGCTGTGCCCTCACTGGAGGAGGATCAGTCCATCTGTGTGACCATAAGGTGGCTCCTTCCTCCTCTGGTAAATAATTAGATGACTTCATTAAGGAGGAGTGATCAGATTTGGGTTCATCCAATTAAAAACTGTGCAAGGTTGTGCAAACACCCTGTGATGCCAGGACCTCTTACTTTATAATGAAACTGCTGCATTGTATTTAAAAAAAACCAAAACAAAATATGCTAATGCAACAGCAACCAATTGTGGATAATAAATCATTTACAAAATTGGAGCTCCTTGGAGGATGCATTGACTTCATTTGCCAACAACCTAAATTCATTATCCCAGCAAATGAATAAATTGTCCCCACTAGCCTGTGATTGAACTTCAGCTCGTGAAAAATTTAGCTTGTGCTGCTTTACCCCAGTGAGCCGCTGTCTAATGAAAGTAAGAGAGGAGGCGTAGCTTTAATGACTGCATTCAAGTTGGTCGTGAAAATTGAGAAAATAATGAGATAGAGGAAAGGAGGTGACCGAGAAATAAATGGAGAAAGTTTGTTTTTAATTGATTTTTAAATCTTGCACAGCCCCAAATTCTCCCTTTCAAGATGTTTAGATTTTATCAACCTGTCTGTGGTGAACTGGAGCCTCTCATCCAAAGACAACAGAACAACCAGTGCTGTTTATTATCCTCTGTTCTGATCAGTCCGATTGACTCAGACCTTAAGTGAACGCCTTGTTTTAATCCATTCCTGAAAAACCACAGGGATTGAGAACCTTTGTTTTTAGGTATCTTGTGATTTCTTTATCAGCATTTTTTCTACTGTTTTTACTGTTTTTACTAGTAAATGATCAATTATTTTAAGTTTTTGATCTTAAAAAGAGAGTTAAAGCAAGAGAGAATGAAAGTAAAAATGAAAGAAGGAAAGAAAGAAAAAAATGAGAGCAGGAATAATTTAGTCTAACTGGGATAATTAAACTTTAGGGCTGATTTCTCTCTATTTTCCACTTTAACTAGATTTTCCCAGAGAATTGAATAGGTGTGCCCACATTTGTGTGCGCGCGGAATCGCCACAATGATCCAGGATCTGGCTTCTGCTGTTTCCCACTGAGAGAGAAAGAGAGGGAGGGAGAGAGAGAGGGAGGCAGAGAGAGATAGAGAGAGAGACAGTGGTCACATGGAGAGAGGAGCGGGACGAGAGATAGAACAGTAGAGATCTGTCATGCAACGAGGAAGCAGCAGGCAGACAATTTAGATTTTTTTTGAGAATATATACTCCTCTTCATCCCCCACCACCACTTAACCACACACTCACACACACACACAAACACACACACAGATGGCAAAGGGTCTGTGGGTGTTGCTATTACCCTCTTACAAGCAGCACTGAAGAATTCTTAGGATCTGGACCAACTCACTCCTGACTCACTGGGACTCGTAACTGTGAGGATTCAGCATCTCTGTGCCATCGACTTTCACTCATATTCAAACACTCAGGACTCAGAGTGTGTATCCCTGGGTGTGTGTGGGATCAAACACTTCACCTAAGATTTTCATTGAGACTGTGTTGGTCTTGGTACGTCGCCTGAAATGAGTCGTTTTGAGCTGGACCTGAGGATGTGCTGGCCGATGACAGTGGTCCTGCTGGGGGCCACCTTGACGGGGGCGTGGAGAGCCTCTCAACCACGACTACAGTTCACACACTCCGGTAAGAGGCACAGCTCCCACTGCTGCTCCTTTTGTTTCAGGTGTTGTTGTGTTCTTACTGTCTAATGCATCTGCCAGCCTCTCATTGCGCGCACACACACACACACACACACACACACACACACACACACACACACACACACACACACACACACACACACACACACACACACACACACACACACACACACACACACACACACACACAGGTAGGTGACATGAATACCCATACTCTCTTATGCAACACGCAGACGACGGATTCTTCCTCTGCCTTCCTGCCTCCATCCATCTTTTCCTTTCCTTCATCTCTAATAACTTGTATTGAGTTATCTTCCTCCAGTAGTTATGTTACACTTCAGCAGAGGGTCACACACACATTCACACACACACACACACACACACACACACACACACACACACACACACACACACACACACACACACTCAGAGGTTGGGAACTACGATACCAAGAGAGTCCATGGAGACTGAAAGACATAAAGAGAAGGGAAGCATGGTGGTGAGTGTTTTTAGAGGTTGATCAGTGTGTCAGTCTCAACTTGTACATTTGTTTTGTATCATATGATCTGGAAGATCATATGTCCGTTCCAACTGGTAAGGTGCAATAATTTATTTTGTAGAGGTACAGGGACTGGAGTGGAGATGTGTTTGGCTCCAAACCAGCCAGTACAGTTTACTCAACATTTAGACTTGTTGGTATAACCAAGGAAGAGTTCCTGTGGTTATCTGAGATTTAGTCTAATTGTTGAAGTGTGATTGGTCTGAGTGACCAGACAGGTTCATGTGTGTCAAACAAAAAAACACATTTAAAACTTAAGCACCCGATTAACTCCTAAATCCACCATTTCTGCCCTAATGACCAAATTATACCAATTATTCACTCAAACGTCATTATGCCCATACGTAGACACACACACAACACACACACACACACACACACACACACACACACACACACACACTTGTAATGACTTAATTTTCTCAGCCCCTCTGAATGGCGGTGTGATTTTCCTGATGAGGCGGCGGTTTGCGATACCATCTCTCCACCACAGACACACACTTACTGTAACTGCGGTCAGTTACTTCTGCAGCCACTCTATGAACCCATAATGTCACGGGAATAAGTAAAGATCCATGCTCACATTCACACGATAGAACCGTCTAAGTGGCTGAGAGGTTTGGATGGTTTATTAATTCAGTCTGAATCTCTTTCTCCACATAGAGGCATGTTTTATTCATACGGCATTCACAGTGTGAATGGGAATTAGAAGTTTAATATTTATCAGTCACTGTAGACGATTGAATCAGATGCGTTGTTTGGTATCAGTGGAGACATTGGCTTTGACCTTTGCCCTCTGGATGCTGATTGGTTGTGATGGTTTTAATTCAGGCATTGAAGCTGACCCTGCTGTTTCCCGCACTGTTTCTGGACATGCGCCCAAATTATAATGTAAATGTAAATGAGTCCTTTTCAACTCCAGGGCATTAAAATGCAAATTGCTTGGTTGGATGCAGAAGATGAGTTTATCAGTGTCTAAATGTTTGTTTGCTCCTGTGAACATTTCTCGAATTTACAAATAAATTCCCAAATAAATAGTGATTAAACAGTTGAAAACCTTTATTTTAATCAAATGTGACTTTACATTACCCATACGCCGCTAGCAACACAATGTGTGAAGGAGTATAAGGAGTTTTGAAGAGATGCATTCATACAAAAACCAGATGAGCTGTAAAATTAAAGTGGAATGTTTTTGTCTACTGTAGCTGAGTTGACACACAACTAACTGCAGTCAGCTGATTTTGCCAGCACTGAACTTCATCCATGCCAGATACAAATTAATGAGATTAGCTCTTAGTCCCACTTACCGTAAAGGTGATGGGCACATTTGTTCATTCACAGTATTTTGGCACAACATCTTATCTGTTTTAAGTAAACTGTGAAATCCTATGTTAAAATTATGAATCTCATCATGAAGGCTTATTGCTTGTAAATCATCTGTAGACAGTTGCTCTCCTGTTCCAACCAGAATACTCCAGATGGATTCCTATGAATGTACCTAAACATGGTCTCTTAGTTAGCTTAAGAAAAGGAAAAAAAATGTTCAGAATTTTTTTAAATTCCATCAAAAATATTTCGGGGTCATGCTGGTGCATGTGCTTCTTGTGTTTGAACAGGATTTGTATGGGTCTTTCAGCTTCATTATTAAGTCCAAAAAACAGGCAAGAAAGATGAATTGCTGATGGATTTGAAACATACTGTAAATGATTATAAAAAGTGAATGAATGACAAAATATCTTTAACCCCCCCCCCCAAAAAAAAAAAAAAATGCCTGGCAGTAGCTCAGCTCACAGGGACTCAGCTTGGAGACTAGAGGGAGGCAGGTTCAAGTCCAGTGTGGACCAAAGCCTGGAGTGTCAACTGGTAACTGGAGAGGTGTCAGTTCCACCACCTGATCACTGTCCCCAGGGCACTGCTGCCCGTCACTTTATCCTCTGTCCACACACACACACACACACACACACACACACACACACACACACACACACACACACACACACACACACACACACACACACACACACACACACACACACACAACACACACACACACACACACACACACACACACACACAGAGTTAGAGTCATCTGATGTAGGCGTATGGTTTTCCATCTTCCTCTCGTCTCCCCACCCTCCCCTTTGTCTCTCTGTGTACTAAAAAGCACAAAAGTTTTCAGAGTGATTTTGTGAACTAAGAATTTTTTTATTATTCATTAATTCTTTCAGATTTCTTTCTATCTAGGCCATTGCGTTCGAAGCTCAGGGCTGGGATGTTGTCGAGAAGTGATTTTCGCTAGAGTGTGTATTTGGCACAGAATCAGGCTATTTTCTAATTATGAATATTAATGCCAATGGTCCCCAACAGTAGTGCTATCATTCCCTGTCATGATTGTGGTGAAATGCCATCTCACACTTTACAAGAAAACTTTTTTTTTTGTAAAAAGCCCTTGGAAAATAACTCTTCTACACTTTGGGGCCACTTGTCCATAATATTTAGAGAACTTCTAGAAGATTGAGTTGCTTCTTATTCTCCTTCAAGGATTGTCATGATATGAATGGGAATCTACACAAGAATTTGGAGAATTTTATTGAATTATATTAAAAACAAGCATTTAGTCTTTACTCAAACAAAACAATGACTCATGAAGGTTTCCTCCTCCTGGATAGAGTCACTCATAGTGGTCTAATTACAAACTTGTTGTCAATAACAGCCCCTGACAACAGTGGACATGCTGTAAATTTACCCTCAAGGGGCGCTGGTGTTAATACCGCAGGCTATATTTAACCTGAAGCCTATAATTGTGTAAAAGACAAGCATTACATGTCCTGCATTCCCCACATGAATTAACTTGACATCTGCTGTCTCTAATGGAGAGTTTCTTACCTCTCCAGTAGAGACACCAACCTCTCGTTGATTCTTTCTGTATGTCAGCACTTTTTTCCTACATCACATCCAAGAAGCACTAAAAAAACGTCTGAAATAAAAGTGAAAACCAAGAAAAGAAGCCAAATGTTTTCATGAGAAAAGGCAAAAATAAATGTAATTCATATTAGCCAGAGTTGAATTACCTCTGAACTTCATGTCTTTGTAGCTTTGTGCCAACATATATTCCTTATAGCACTCTTTTCTCTACAATTAAGTTAAGTAATTTAATCCACAAATACACACTTGACATTGTTGGGGAGCTGGAGACCAGACACAGGTGGAATCAGTGCTGAGAGCGACTCTAAATTGGAGGTTACCTCATTAGCTATAGATTAAAGCAGGCTGGAGATGAGGATTATGAGGGCTTTCAGCTTTTGAGCAGACTGCAGTCAATCAGATTTGTTTCCTATATAGATTTCTAAAGCAGCATTGTGTGGAAATTAATATTTTATGCACTTCAGTCCCTCCATAGTTTCTGAATGTAACACCATTGAAAAAGAAATATCTGTACCTGGTTTCTGTAACAACTTTCTTAAATCTAGTCTAAATGTTAACTACAAACAAAGATAAAAATGCTGATGATGTTAATGTTTCTCTTGGAGAAAACATGAATGCTTTTCTTCAGTGTGGAAACTCCAAAGAATTTTGCTCGTAACTCCGAACTGTCAAGCCTGCTAATTGAGCATTTACTTTTGCTTTTCTTTATGTTGCTTTAGTATTGATCCCCACTCCGTTGCCCATGCACCCATCACCGGTGCTATAGTCCTATAGCAGGACTGCTACTTTACTGTGGCCCCTTCAGTGTAGGTCACCTCTGACCCTCTGATTTTGACATCGGTGTTGTGCGTATCATGAAGATGGACATAAAACATTACAGTTGAATTGAATGAATTTGACACATGGATTATGTTTCAGAAATCGAGATCCAGTGAGAAAAAATGACACTTTAAGTGTTTTTCTTTCTAATGAATCCAGATACATGAATTTGAATATTCTAAATAACAGATTTCTGGTTTGCAGTCTGACCAAGAATTAGGGACACATAGGACACATTCATTACCTCCACTAAACTTCATCGTCTACCTTAGAAACTTCATCGTCTATCTTAGACCAAACTTGGCTTTCTTGCACTTGCTGCTAAAGGTGAAAGGTCAATAGAACAGGAAAATCTCATTGTGTGTCATCTGACTCCCTGTATCAGCTTTATGAAATCTTACAAGAACATGTGGCACATATTCAAGGTAGGGCAGCGAACCGATGACCAACAAAAGCACATCAGACAGAAAGTCAATGAAAATAAAACTGTTTGAGGCCATTTAATTTTCTATTTGTCATCATTTTATTATTTTTGGAGCAATACTGTTTACTAATGGTCACTATTCTATGGCATTATTTTTTCTTTTTATTGAAATTTATATATTTTAGGAAGATAACATGTTGAATAACAGCATAATTTATTATTTGTTTCTGAGGTCAAATCAACATTTCAAACAGTGGGAGAGCATATAGCTCCTGTGTGATTAAATAAATTTGATGGAACATAGACTCCAGTCAGTGACGCATCTACATGTTGTTTAAACAAGGAGAAGCACACAACTATCAGATTCTCCCTGTTTTGTTTGTGATAAAATGATCAAGCAAGTTCCACAAAAGATCGGACGTTAGACTTCCTTTTCCTGTTTAGAGACGGGACTTATCAGAAAATAGAGAGGATGTGCATCGTCTGGCTGCGCTTTAAAGTAGGGACTCTATAAATTCACTCTCAGACGTTGCTGTAAATATAAATCTAAAGTCAGTGTAGATACATTAGCTCACAGGACAGCTACTGTCCTGATGTCCACCCATTTGTAAGATGCTAAGATATCGTTATTGCCCATTTCCCAAAGCAAATGTCCTCACCACATACCATACATCTAACACGCTTTGAGGCTGAGCCAAGAGGTATAAGACTATTCAAAGATTGGTGAGTTCTCTCTCTGATGGATGAAGCCATGCGGTGTCTGCCAAACGGACGACTTAAGTCTAATCTCCTGTCGTTACATTACTCACTTGTCTTTAAGTGAACACCAGTGCTTTTCTTGTGCCTGTATCTCTAGTTGCTGACTAAAAAGTTGACTCATTTTTCTGTGAAACATAACTCCAGAGTCACAAAAATGAACATATAACCCATGTTTTGTCCATAAGAAATGAAATGCAAATTTGAAAAGAATTGGGACTTTTTGAAATTAGTAAACCTAAATCAGGCATGACGTGATTGAATGTTTTTGCTGCAAATGTTGCAACATGAAAAATTCTTGTGTAGGTATTTATCTGATCTCAGTGACAAACTACATTACATTAGTAGCCAGAGACCGCATGAAAACACACCACTGCTTGATTTAAGCAATGCAGGAATGGCTGAGTTCTTCCTATTTATCTTATGATACATGTGATGAATATGAACTGAAAGATCATAAGGACAAAAATGGTAAAAATGCATGTCCTCATCAACAACATGTGTCTTTGAAGCTGTAGCATTTATCCGACTGACATTATTCTCCAGCGGCTCCCACATGAGACTATGTACAGCTGTGTGAACGCGAAAAGAGAAAACAATGAGTAATCACAGTGAATTCTCTTAGATAAATAAAGATGGAAAAATAAATTAGATTAAAAAGTAAACAAGGAGGGACTTTAATGTGTGTATTCAACAGTGTAGGCCAAATGTCTGACAGTGATGAACAATCATACACGCTGAGGTCGAAGGTTAAGCTGTCCTCATGGGTCTGGTCTGTTGATGACACAGTCCAGATGTAGTTCACATGTGTTTGGCTGTAATTTTGTGGTGGCGGTGGTGTGTGTGTATGTGTGTGTGTGTGTGTGTGGGTGTGGGTGTGGGTGGGGGAGTAGGATAAGGATTAATTTGGAGGTACAGTACATGAGAGATCAAGGGAGGTGAGACCCTTGATAAGTATGACAGGTTGCAGGATGATGTCTACAAACTGCAGGCGTGATGACGGTCTTGTCTGGTTTGATTATTGACCCCCCTCACGAGGAGCAGGTAGCATATTCAGACAGTACTCTGTCATGTCCCTGCAGAAATTTAAGATAACAATGAACATCTGATCTCCTACAGTCAAACACATGTATTGAAAGATGTACAGCATGTGTAAGGGCTTAAGCGTGCACCGCATGCACTGCGGAAGCAGACCTTGATTGGTGGTTGTGGGTTTGATTCCTACTCATGGCCCATTATTGCATGTCTGCCCCCCACCCCCACCCCCACCCCACCCCTTTCCCCATCCAAAAGACAAGTACAGTGTGATGCTGGCTGAAGACAGTGGCAGATTCCATCCTTGCCTGCCTGGTGCTGTGCATCACAACTTGTTTGCTGCATATCTTCACAGAGTGCCCATCTGTATGCCCGTAGGCTTTGTTCCCAGGCTTCTGCAGGCCCCCTGCTGTAATTATAACAGTAATTGGTGAAGTGATAACCCCATTTCCACAGGAAATGTGCCCCAGTCTCCACCACCCCCCCCACCGCCACCATCATTCTCCTCTGGTGGCGCAGCCAACAAAGTCCTCCCCCTGGGAACAGTACACAGACAGCTTAAGTTCCCAGAGACTTGGTGAATAGAAGAGCAGATGGACAGACACAAGCCTACAAGCAGAGAAACAGAACTACACACATGTGTAGCTCACACATATGCTGTAGGCTGTGAGAGAGTAATTGGATAGATTTATAATAAGTGTAGCTGTGTATGTGTGTGTGTGGCAAAAAGTGGCATGTGTGGATGTGGAAACAAGAATAATTCCGTGTAAAACTCCAGGATGATAACAAAGCAGTACTCCCATGAGTGAGGTAACAACTGAAAGTGAGATTTGATTCTTTCATCATCCTTTCTTTCATTTGTCACTGAAAAAAATGTTATTTTAAGCTTTGCATGAGTTTCCACTGGCACATTCACAGAAATAATATGGATTTTACTTATATGAATTGGCAATCTTCTGCTCAATTGGGAAAGCTTCCTTCCTAAAATCTTTCACTGATCAGGATCTGTGGAATGTTCCAGCACCCCCAGTGTTTCTCACAGGTCGTGTAAGTCTGGGACTGTCCAGCCTCGTCTCCTCAGTAAATACTGATATCTGAGCTGGTCATGCTCACAAGCAAACATCAGAAATAGCACAGAGATAAAGAAGCTGAGGTGGAACTCACACAGAAATTGTCCAATCAGGAGCTGAAACTGGCGAGAGCTCAGATCTACAGCCAGCAGTGGCTCAGTGCTAGAGCGGGTGGTAGAGCAGGTCGTCCAATGTTCCCAAGATCGGCGGTTCGATTCTCGCTCCCGACCAGCCACGCGGAGGATGAGCTGACAGTGGGAGGTGTCCGCCGTCCCGTTTACAAGTTGCTCATTAGGGTGCACCATGCAGGAGCTGGCTGCCACTCTATCTCCCACTGCATGCTTACAAGCCCCTTGAGTGTGTGTGCTAGAGCCTGTATACACTATATAATGTATACTGCTCAAAAAATAAAGGGAACACTTAAACAACACAATGTAATTCCAAATCAACCACATTTCTGTGAAATCAAACTGTCCACTTAGGAAGCATCACTGATTGAAAATCAATTTCACATGCTGTTATGCAAATGGAATAGACAACAGATGGAAATTATAGGCAATTGGCAAGACACACCCAATAAAGGAGTGGTTCTGCAGGTGATGACCACAGACCATTTCTCAGTTCCGATGCTTTTTTGTTGATGTTTTGGTCACTTTTGAATGCCAGCGGTGTTTTCACTCTAGTGGTAGCATGAGAAGGAGTATACAACCCACATAAGTGGCTCAAGTAGTGCAGCTACAGGAGATGTGGAGGAGGCCATGGGAGGGCAACAACCCAGCAGTAGGACCGCTACCTACTTCTTTGTGCAAGGAGGAACAGGAACAGCACTGCCAGAGCCCTGCAAAATGATCTCCAGCAGGTCACAAATGTGCGTGTGTCTGCTCAAACGGCCAGAAACAGACTCCATGAGAGTGGTATGAGGGCTCGACGTTCACAGGTGGGGCTTGTGCTTACAGCCCAACACCATGCAGGACATTTGGCATTTGTCAGAGAACACCAAGATTGGCAAATTTTCCATTGGCATCCTGTGCTCTTCACAGATGAAAGCAGGTTCACACTGAGCACATGTGACAGACATAACAGAGTCTGGAGATGCTGTGGACAACGTTCTGCTGCCTGCAACATCCCCCAGCATGACCAGTTTGGCAGTCGGTCAGTAATGGAATGGGGTGGCATTTCTTTGGAGGGCTGCATAGCCCACCATGTGCTCGCCAGAGGTAGCTTGACTGCCATTAGGTACCGAGATGAGATCCTCAGACCCCTTGTGAGACCATATGCTAGTGCGGTCGGCTCTGGGTTCCTCCTAATGCAAGACAATGGTAGACCTCATGTGGCTGGAGTGTGCCAGCAGTTCCTGCAACACGAAGACATTGATGTTATGGACTGGCTGGCCCGTTTCCCAGACCTGAATCCAATTACACACATCTGGGACATCATGTCTAGCTGCATCCACCAACGCCAACTTGCACCACAGACTGTTCAGGAGTTGGGGGATGCTTTAGTCCAGGTCTGGGAGGAGATCCCTCAGCAGAACATCCGCCGCCTCATCAGGAGCATGCCCAGGCGTTGTAGGGAGGTCATACAGGCACGAGGAGGCCACACACACTACTGAGCCCCATTTTAACTTGTTTAAAGGACATTACATCAAAGGTGGATCAGCCTGTGGCGTGTTTTTCCACTTTAATTTTGCGTATAACTCCAAACCCAGACCTGAATGGGTTGATAAATTTGATTTTCATTGATAATTTTTGTGTGATTTTGTTGTCAGCACATTCAACTATGGAAAGAACAAAGTGTTTAATAAAAATATTTAATTTATTCAAATCTACAACATGTTACTTTAGTGTTCCTTTTATTTTTTTGAGCAATGTATATGCACGAATAAGAACTGACGGTGTGAAAGAGTGTGCAACTAACTAATTTCCCTTATACTATATTGATCCCAGGGATCAATATAGTATATAAAATAAAAAACAAACAAACATAAAAAGTGAGAGCATCCTCCACCATCCTCCAGCCCCACGTCTCTCAAAGAACAGGCAGGTGTACAAAAGGATGGACCAACATCAGTCCTCGGGCTGAGACACTGACAATCATATGGTATCTTTTCCTTTAATATACACCTTACACACAAAATACAGTAAATTATTTTCATGGCAGAACCTTTGATTTTTGGGCAAACTCCAAATGATTTTGTAAAATGTTTTAACTGATCTGCTGATCATTCCTGTGCCATTATTACAAAACAGCGTGAGACCAAAGCTTCATTTTGGATTGACCTCCATTCTCCAGACTTTTTTTTGTGTCTGTTTGCAGTGTGGCTGTTAACATGAATATCAAAATTCACACATATTGCTATGTGATGGTGTGTATGTGAGTGTGTATACGTGTGGTGCAATGCAGGAATGTTCTTATCTGTATCACAAGCCACACATTTACTCTAATCACATCAAGGTCCATCATAGCTCCCATGACCAGCAACCTTTAAACTAATGGATAAAAATACCTAACATTAACACACACACACACACACACACACACACACACACACACACACACACACACACACACACACACACACACACACACACACAAACAAGAACCCAAACACCATATAAATAAAAACAGATACTCAGACTGACTCTTGCACTCATATAAAGGAGCTATTCATGCAGAGATATTATCCGTGTGAGCATTCAGGTACCAGCAGGATTATGTCTTAGCATTTCTGTTCTTTTATGTCTTAAAAACTCAGTCTTTGATTCCTAGTGACAGGAGTCAGAGGTCAATTGGATCGGATCAGAGGTCATGGCCCTTGTTGACCCTGCTGTCAACTTGATGCTTATAAGAATCGCTGCACTCAGCAGGCACGTGTGTTTGCATGTTTGGAAATGGGGGTGCAGAATGAACAGATTTGTCTGCTTACAAGAATGTTTTGCCATCATAATTTTTTATCCTGTTTGTACATTGTTTTCTTTGCATGGATCACCTTTCTGACTAGGATGAATTAACTGATACTGTATAGAGTTTGTGATTAAACTTTTATGGGCTAACTTGTCATAACAGCAGAACCCTGGACAAAATTTTTTAATGTTTCATGACAAGCCAATAAATTATCTAATACTTGGTCCTGTTGGTCACAGTGATTGGAGAAAATAAAATAGGATGGTGGTCTTCAGTATTTAATTTCCAACAAATCCCATTAATATCCAAACTACATGCAACTTTAATTTAAGGTTGCAGGAACAGTTGTTATCATTTAAATATGATTCATTAAGACCTGGATCCACAGAACATAGTCATAGGTCCTAACCCCATCAATACACCTGATATACTGTACATTATCCCTTGAGAATTTAAAGTAAATGCTGAATATGCACTAATTTTCCAGTGGCAGTAAAGTTCTCGACGTGTCCCTTATTATAGATCTACAATACATCATAACTCATTCACTCATTGTGAACCGCTTCATCCGCTGTGGTGGGTCGCAGGAGGTTGGAGCCTATCCCAGCTGACTCAGGGCGTGAGGCGGGGGAAACTCCGGGCGCGAGGCCAGTGCACCACGGAGCCACAGACAAGCATGCATGCACACACTCACACCTGCAGTCAATTTGGGACTGGCCAATTAACCTGAAGCGCATTTGTTTGGAGGTGGGAGGAAGCCGGAGAAACCGGAAAAAACCCACGCAGACATGGATGGATGGATGGATGGGTGGAAGGATGGAAGGATGGATGGATGGATAGATGGATGGATGGATGGATGGATACTTTTATAATCCCGGAGGAAATTGCACATATGCACTGCTCAGGCATACATAATGAATAAATATTGGATAAACACCTGGAGAAAAAGAAACAATGACACCACAGGACATACCACAACACATACACTACACGAACAGACACGTACAGCACGAACAGGACATATACTAAACTAAAATATAAACAGTATAAAATAGAATAAAAAGTGACAGTTAAGATAGCGGGAGGCCCACATAGTGGGTAAGGTACACCCTTCTGACATCGTAAGGCATGTCACTATCTAATGTCACATCATCGCAACACCTTGGCCCCACTACACTTCAGCACAGGCTGACATCCCATCTCCTCCCCTCCATTCAACTGCGTGCTGACCTTGCCACCTCCCCCCTGCTCCTCCTGAGAGAGTCATTGTACCCCCTGATGGCACGGGGCACGAAGGACCTCAGCCTCTCTGTTGAGGCGCTGTGTGACAGCAGTCTGCCACTGAAGGTGCTTTTCTGCTGGGAGAAGGTGGTGTACAGGGGGTGGCTGGTGTTGTTCATGATAGCCCTGACTGTGGACATTGTCCTGCTCTCCAGAAGCGTCTCCACACAGTTCAGGCTCATCTGCAGATGAGTCTGTTAAGACGGTCCATGTCTCTTTTCCTGGCCCTGCCACCCCAACACACAATGGCGTATGGAGCTCAGGACAGATGTTAAAGGAGGCCAGCCTTCTCATGAAGTACATCCTGCTCTGCCCCTTCTTGTACACACAGTCCGTGTTGAATGACCAGTCCAGTTTGCTGTCTAGCTGCAGTCCCAGGTACTTATAGTTTCCTACCACCTCCACCTCACTGTCCTCGATGATCCTTGGCTGTGGAGAGGGGGGTGCTCACCGGAAATCCAGCACCATCTCCTTCATCTTGGAGATGTTGAACTGGAACTGGTTCTGTTGGCACCGCTCCATGAAGTCAGCCACCAATGCCCTGTACTCCCCCTCATCACCCTCCCGGATACATGCCACAATCGCAGTGTCATCGGAATACTTCTGTGTGTGGCATGTATCCGAGTTGTGCTTGAAGTGTAGAGGGTGAATAGAAGGGGGGAGAACACGGTCCCCTGTGGCGCCCCCGTGCTGCTGGTCACCATAGAAGACAAACAGTCCCCCATATGGATGTACTGGGGTCTGTCTGTTAGGTAGTCCGTGATCCAGCTCACGAGGTAGGGGTCCACAGCCATGGAGGTGAGTTTGTCCTGCAGGAGCCGGAGCTGGATGGTGTTGAAGGCGCTCGAAAAGTCAAAGAAGAGCACCATGACAGCACAGCCCCCGATGTCCAGGTAGGAGAGCACATGGTGGAGGAGGTACAAGACAGCATCGCCCACCCCAACCTGGGCCTGATAGGCAAACTGGAGAAGGTCCATCGCACCCTGCACCTGTGGACACATGAGCTCCAGGACCAGTCACTCTGTTCATTACGTGGGAGGTAAGAGAGACCGGTCAGTGGTCGTTGACCTCAGTAGGGCGTCCTTTCTTGGGTACAAAGATGATTCCGGAGGTCTTTCATAGTGACGGCACCCTCCCCAGCCGCAGACTGAGGTTGAACAATCGCTGCAGGGGGTCTCCTAGTTCCAAAGCACAGGCTTGGAGGAGTTTTGGGGAGACTTGAGGGGACTTGATCCGGTCCAGCCACCTTATAGAGATGGAGCCTCCGCAGCGTTGTCGTCACCAGGTCTGCAGTGATGACGGTCTCGGTCTTGGTGGGAGCATGGGGTCCTGGCGAGGTTGAAAACCCAGTGGTTGAGGTGGGGCCGTTGAGCTTTGCAGTTCTTCGAGTGGGCTCAGGAGGAGTGGCAGGGGTAGAAAGAGAGGAAGCACAGGAGGAGGGAGCATCAGCGGAGCGATCTGCAGGGCTGGGAGAGGCCTGTGACGAGGAGCCGGGAGTGGTGGGGGAGCTGAACCGATTGAAAAAGATGTTTAGTTCATTTGCTCGTTCACTATTCCCCTCCACAGGGCTGCGCCCTTTCCTGTGTCCGGTGATGGTTCTCATCCCATGCCAGACCTCCCGCACCTGGTTGCGTCCCAGCTGGTTCTCCAGCTTCCTCCCGTATGCCTCCTTGGCCTCCCTCAGGCAGAGTCTCACTTCCTGCTGGGCCTTCCTCATCTCCTCCGCGTTCCTGCTCCTGAACGCTCGCTTCTTCCTGTTCAGGACAGCTTTGACTTCCTTGGTTACCCATGGTTTGTTGTTGGGGTAACACCTGACTGTCATGACAGGGCCACGGTGTCCACACAGATATTCATGTAATCTGTAAAACCCTGAGCTGCCCCCTCAACGTCCCCATGTGAGCCCACAATAATTTCCCAGTCGGTGGTCTGGAAGACTGCTTCCTCAGCGTCTCCTTGGCTTCCGGGGACCGTTTCACCAGCGGGATGTGGGTGGGCTGTAGGTGCACTAGATTAACAGGAACATGCAAACTCCGCACAGAGCGGGATGCAAACCCGGAAACGCCTTGCTGTGCAGCGACAGCACTACCCACTGCTCCACCGTGCAGCATCTCCTACATCATGTCGTCTGTATTTGGGCTTCAGCTTACCCTCTTGTGGCTCAATATGCAGATGAGGATCCATAGCAAATTGACTGCATCATGGAGTCAAGGCAACTGTTCCATCAGAGGAAGTCATCTGGAAAGATAGGGCTGTTCGTATCCACCAGAGCAACTAAACATTTAACTGAATGGTGGTGTTTTAGTTCGTTCACTGCCCTTTGCTGACAGTACTATCCAGCCAGGTTACATCAACATCCATTCGGCACTATCCAGCAAGAACTCCAGGATTCAGGCCCTGGGACACTGCAGTCTAGTACTCTCTACAAACTCACATGTTCTTGCAAGTTTATCTTGTTCTATGCATCTTCTTTGGTTGCAACCAAACTGACATTACTTCGGTATATTTCACGAGAGAATGCTAGGTAGGCTTGTCTCAATCTCCAGTTGGGTCCCATTCCTCCTTTCTGGTGGAATTCTGGAATCAAAGACACAGAATCCTTTCAGGTAATGACGTCAGATTTGTGCAAAGAGACAAGACAATGATCATACTGTGAAAGAGGTCAAGAAGGAGTCATAATTGGTCCATACAATAAAGCATCCTTCCCGATGACTCCCAGGAACCCTATATATATAGCTCCCCATAAATATTCTGTAAGGAATGCCTATCATTGATTTATCTGTCAGCACCACAGTGACGCAGCTCAAGCACTCATTGCCTCATTTCTCTGCTGCTGATCTTTCTCTTCCATGCTGCTTGATGAGTCCATTAAGCTTAGTAGGCACAAACTACTGATGGTTTCTGGTTAATGGCCTTACACCATCCTCAATGGCATCTCTATGGCATTAAATTAAGTGATAACGTATTTTTCATCTTCCGTTGTGATAGCAGCAGAGACATATTTCAAATTCTATCAGACACTTTGTTGGATTCTCCGAAATAACTGTGAACTGCCTTTTGTGCTTTATGTCAGATGATTTTCCTGCTAGTTGACAACCAAAACACAAAACCAAATTGTTTTGTCTCCACTGCCATTCATATTATTCAAGCAGCTCATATTCAAGGCCT